>SJYQ01001940.1:393725-456405 GCA_006410935.1 Redunca redunca
TTGAGGGGGTGTGAGATGCTGCTTGGGGGCAGCCTGCTCATCTGGAAATGCGACAGGAATTAAGGCAAAGCAAGCAAACTGCTCTTACTGCAGTTGAATATGAAGAGTCCTTTTTGTTCGTTGAAAACTAAACTGTAATAGTTTCATAGGTGTTGATAAGATCAACAATTTCATTCAAAGACCAAAGTTGGGAAAATAGCCCAGCTATCTAGAGAGAAAGTTTAAGGGGTACAGCCTGAACCCCGTGTCCCAGAAGCTTCAACCCGCTGAGACAGCAGCAGGGGCAGGAAGACTCAGGGATGAAGAAGGAAAAGAGATACTGGGTTCCAGCTAGAAATGACCTGAATATACTTCTGATTTTAATTATCCTTGTAATTAAAATACTGTGTAGACATAAGAATTAAAATACTAAGATATCAAAGTCTAATGTAAAATTGTTTTCAGGATGTTGTATGACATTCTATGTCTAGCTAAATTAAATGACAGAAGAAAAAAAAAAGAATTGGCTGAGGCATATAATTTTTTTAGCCTGACTTAATCTAGTGATCCTCCAGGTAGTACAGCGGTAAAGAATCCACCTGCAATGAGGGAGACAGGGGTTTGATCCCTGGGCTGGGAAGATCCCCTAGAGAAGGGAATGGCTACCCACTCCAGTATTCTTGCCTGGGAAATCTCTGGACAGAGGAGCCTCACAGGCTACAGTCCATGGGATTGTAAAGAGCTGGACACGACTTGGTGACTAAACAACAATCTAGTGAAGCCTGCTTCCTGCTGAAAATGAGCTAAATCAAACTTAAAAAGTCATAGTTGACACTACCACTTATAAATTATTAAAAATACTGGCATGTGACAATCACACAGGCAGTTATTTTAAACATTCAAATTACATTCACTAAAAATAGTTACGTGCCATATGTCCTATATCAAGAAGGAAAAATTAAGAAGCTGTGCCTTTGGACCAAACATTTATATTTCTCTGTGTCCTTTTGATGTACTTTTTAAAACCTTATTTTTATATTAATAAGGTACATACGCAGTGGTTTTATTTTAAACACAGTGCTTTTATTTTTATGTTGGATATTACCGTAAAAAATGTTGGAGGCAAAATGACGCAATTTAAAACAAATTCTCCACTTACAGGTCTTACTACCAATTTTAAATTCTGAGATGTGCACAAAAAGCAGAAAACCAGAAATGGGCTCCCCTCAGTGTGACCTAGACAGGACAACGAGAGCTATCATGAACACTTACCGATGATGTCAAACCAGAGAGGTATGCCTGGAGGCTCAACAGATATGACTCCAATCATGTGAGCAACTGGATCACTTTCCATTACAGTAAAAGTAAAAAATGATTCTTCAAATGAAATCGGCTCCAGGGATGGTTTCGGTTTGGAAATCCATTCAATGTGGAGTCGAGTGGTTGATGACTTTTGGGGGCGACCATTATCAACAGCCTTAATCTATAAAATGTGGGCAGAGAGGGGGGGGGAAAACCACTTATGAAAAGTTGCATCCCATAACTGAAGCATGCATTGGTTTGGTCTAACACTGAACCAATTTCAAACACTTAATATCCTGTGCTGTCTATTCCACGTGTTTAATGCCCGATAAAAAGAGCAACCTTTTCATGCCTTGCTGAACAGAAATAACTGGAATAATGAAGGGAAAAACAAACCCACACTTCCCACTGTCAGATTACTACACTGAGGTCAGTAAATGAAGAGAGAGAAAGTTCTGAGAGAAGAGATTTAAGACTAGATTAATAGTCAAAGCATGTCAGAAATTCAAAGACTAGATCTTCACTCACCGAAAGAATATCATATTCTCCAGCTCCAGAAAACTTCTTGGACAAAACCACTCCCGTTTTTGGCTCAATAAAAAATTTGCCGTGCTCATTCCCCTCTTCGATGCTGTAGGAGATTTCTGCATTGGGACCTTCGTCTTTGTCTGTGGCGATCACACGATACAAAGGCTCTCGTTTGGTGTTTCTTTCCCGTTCTGGCTTTTCCCGCTCTGGGAGTCTGATCTTGTAGAACTTTTGCAGGAACTGAGGCTTGTTGTCGTTTTCATCAAGGATCTTCACGATGACTCTTGTGATGGTTGACTTGGGGGGGCTACCGTTGTCTGTTACAGTAACCTGTTTTGTTTTTTTTTAAAAAGGTAGTATCAAGAAATGTTTTTAAGATATACTGTATAAAAAGTGAGTGTCTTCCTCCTAATGATAATCAGCTTTTGTATAATCCTCTGCAGTTCACAAGGCACTGTGACACACACAGGTTCTCTGACCACTGCTCTCTGAGGGGGCAGGACCACCTCTTCACTTTCGCACAGCGATTCGGGGTGAGGGGCGGTGGGCAGGCTCTGAGCTCCGGCTCTCTCCTTACCCCGTCATGCCTCTTCTTCACACACCTTAATGGCAATGTGACAGCCACCAAAATGTTAAGCTCTCACAAACTTAGTATTTTTAAGTGAAGGAAGAGGTACATGAAGATTTTGCTAAGTCCTTAAGAGTCCTCTTATATATGTTTAAAAATACAATCTTAACATGCTGCATTTAAAAACTATCACTTTTAAACCTCATCAATAAAATAAGTTAAATCAGCCAATTAAAATACACATTAAGTATAAGGAGCAAGCCTTTTTTAAATTTAAATTTATTTATTTTACTTGGAGGCTAATTACTTTACAATATTGTATTAGTTTTGCCACACATCAGTATGAATCCGCCACGGGTAAGGAGCAAGCCTTTTAATAAATACTGGCCATCATTTTTCTTGGCTCTCTTCTATTGTACAGTTTTGGAAGAGAGGACACAAACACTTACATTGAAGGCCAACTTATTAAAGAAGGTTTTCAGTAAAAGAAATGCAAAATAACTTTCATTCTAAGTATTCATATATTGAGTTTAGGTATGAAAATCTAAGATTCTTAAGGATTACACTGATTAATCCTTCTGTATGCATTAAGAAACAATTTCACCCTCAAATTACATGTTCATTTTCCCTTCAACATGCACATTAAAAGGAACAACCTCAGTTATTCTCCCCTCACCCACATCCTCCCAAATTAATCAATGTAATACTAAAAACACTAAAGTAAACTGAAGTTTCCTATGGAACTATGTTCCTTTTAAAGCTTGGCAGGTGTAAACTCTGTTGTTTATAAAAGTATGAATGAATGTATCCTGAGGGTACTTGTCAAGACTATTTAAGTAAAGTTAACTGCTTTAATTAAAGTACATGATTTTCCTTCCCAAACTCTCAAGATAAAACCGAATTGTATTTACTATTTTAACTTCTCAAAATATTTCCTTTTGATCCATTTTCATATGATCCATAGGGAAAAGGAAAAATTAAAGAGAAATACACCGTGTACTACGCTTTGTAGCATTCATCAAATTGTTCCTAAGTTTGGGGTCATAACCCGGCGCCAGTGACAAAGCTTTTCACATGTGACTTAAAAAAAACAAAACAAAACAAAAAAATTCTTTTTTAAGACAGTCACATCCATGCCAACTCTGGCCTTCAAATAAGTTACCACAAAAGGACCCCAGAAAAACATACATGATATTATAAGCAAACAAATCTTATTTCCCATCAACATCTTAATATCATCTTTGAAGCCCTAAGTATCTTACACCTGCTCCCATCGGCCTCTGACATTCACTGAGAAAACAGGCTCCAGAGAGAGGCACACAGGTAACAGGTGTGCGGTGCGGTTCTAACCAGGGTGAGAGGACCACACAAGGAAGGATGCCATCGTTTGCAACCTGCAGCTCTGGATGTTTTGGCATCTGTTTATTTTCTGGGAATAAAAAGGTGTATAAGGGAGACCTGAACTATACTCACAGTGTTTTCTTTATTTTCCTTTTTCTTAATAACCAGAAGCTAATATAACAACATAGCAGCAGCTATGAATGACTGATGTGAGACCGCTCTTTCTCATGATATTTATGATTACAACAGTCTTCAAATTATTACAATATCTTTCAAATTATTAAAAACAAAGGAATGCTTACTTCTAATATGTGTTCATCTTGCTGCTCTCGGTCTAGTTTCCTTGCTGTGGTTGTGATGAGACCTATGAAATGATAACAGCTCATGAATCCTCACAAAATAAAGTCCATTGCAGAATACCGTAACTGAAACCACACACTGAGAGAACAAGTTTGAGCAAACGCTTAATCTATTCTGCAGTAATAAATCATTCATTCACATATAGCTAATTATTTTATTGACAAACATACATATTATTCATTAACATATTTTATACTTTCTCAGGGCTTCTCCAGTGGCTCAGATGGTGAAGAATTCGCCTGCCATGCAGGAGACCTGGGTTCAATCCCTGGGTTGGGAAGATCCCCTGGAGGAGGGCATGGCAACCATTCTAGTACTCTTGCCTGGAGAATCCTCATGGACAGAGGAGCCTGGCGGGCTACAGTCAGTCCACGGGTCACAAGGACTTGGACACAACTAGTGACTAAGCACAGCACACCGCATACTTTCTCTTCTTAACAGTTCTTAAACATATGAGATAAATGACAAGGATCAAGTGGAAAAAAATCAGCTACCTTAAAAAAATTTGTTTAGTAGTTTCCACTTTACATTTTCTCAGAACAAATTCTTATAAAAAGATGAAATTATCCAGGATTTCAACCTCATTTGTATCTCCTGTGACTGCTGCGGAGGTGATTAAGAATTGACAGAAAAAGCTTCTTAACTATATCAAAAAGGACTACTGGAAAATATAATGTTGACTATGATTTATTACCTCTGGGCCATCTACCCTTGAACATGAGGAACTGTCATAAAAAGTAATGGGATTTTCCAGTAAATGCTAGTGAAATAACTATCATTTAATTTCCCCAAAAAAGAAGAAAAGAAATGATCCTCAAAGAAACCCCATATCCATTATTCCTTTGATTTTCCTATCAAATAAGAATATCTATATCTACCTAAACTGTCAAAATATGTTGAAAGCTAGAAAGTAATTAAATTTTATTAATTAGTTTTAATTCATTAAAATTGATGAAATATATTCTTATATTTCACACAAATTAAGAACAAAATTCCCCCAATCACTAAAATATCCTCTGCAAAGTGTGCTGATGATGGCTGGTATAAATCGAGTGGTTCTGACATCAGATGTGAGGATCAGGTAAGGCCTTTAGGTGGCAAATCACTGCTAAGACTAAGCCTCCCTTTGCCCAGCTTTCTGTGGCTTTCCACAGAAAAATATCTCAAATAATTCATATTTAAGAACAGATTTTATCATTCTAATTGATTTTCTCCTATTATCCTAGCTAATTTCACAAAACTACCAATTGAAGGCTATTTAAAGCATTTCTCTAAACTTGTAAATGAAAGGTTTGTGTTTTCCTTTAATTCAAAGTCTTTTTTTTCCCTTAAATAGTCACTAAGAATCTACATCAACATTATCTTCCCCAAAATTCAGTGAAGCAACGCTCTCTTTTTAATAAGGACAACAAAAGACTATATTGTTCGTTAGAATCTGGGGTTTTTCCAAAACCGTATTTCTAGATTAAAAGAGGTTCAAGGCAAATGGTTCACAATGCTTAATGGTGTGAAAATGTGGCTTACTGTTGCACAGGCTTGATTTTCATTAGTCGAAAAACTTTTAAAGTTAATCCCCTTTTTCTTTCCTTATCTAAAGTTTACCACACTTTCTGATTGTGGTTTTAAGGAATTCAAAAATGACAGGAAATCGCTGTGATTAGTCTCATCTAATTGTCCTCATGTACCCATCAGAAACTTGCTCTTAATGCTAACATTGCAAGAGGCCACAGCTTGTCATGTTCACAGCAAAACAGGGTTCTGCTCTGTAGAACATAATGTGATTCATTACAGGAAATCTTAGCAAATAACTTTCTGTGACCAATAAGTAACTATCTTAGCAAATACGATTCCTCACTTTACAGTTTCCTTACAGCACACCAGACTGCTAAAGAGGATGACCTTATGTCCATATTACCAGTTCAGCATAAAGACAGAAGAGTTCCCCAGGTAGCTCAGCTGGTAAAGGATCTGCCTGCAATGCAGGAGACCCTGGTTCGATTCCTGGGTCAGGAAGTTCCCCTGGGGGAGGGTTAGGCTACCCACTCCAGTATCCTTGGGCTTCTCTGGTGGCTCAGATGGTAAGGAATCTGCCTGCAATGAAGGAGACCTGTGTTCGATCCCTGGGTTGGGAAGGTCCCCTAGAGGAGGGTATGGCAACCGACTCCAGTACTCTTGCCTGGAGAATCCCCATGGACAGAGGAACCTGGTGGGCTACAGTCCACGGGGTCGCAAACAGTTGGACATGACTGAGTGACTAGGCACAGAAAGGCAAAAGGCAAACCTATCACCTGGGTTTGAAATTAACAGAATGCTCTATATACTTAAAATTAATTCTCTCTTAATTCAAATGGAATATTAATTCCATTTAAATGCAATGAATTCTACTGTTCCTTTTTTTAATCATCCCAGCTGCTCCTACCCATTCCTCAGCCTCTCGGTTTAAACCTCACTTCTGAGGTCTCCTGTGACAAGCTTAGCCTGGGGTTCTGCTCCTGGGTTTTCCAGGCTCTCTCATTTGCTCTGCCATAACATCACCACATGGGCACTCCAGACACTCATTTAAGTCTTTTTTTTAATCCTTCAAAGCCCACAAGACTCTGCCTTTACTGTGTACCTTGCTTATATTGCTGTAACTCTATTACCTTAAAAACACAACTTAAATGTGTGAACATAAGAATTTCTTAAAACCGTAAGAGTAGATTTTTAATACATGTACTGGAGTAAGAGGCACATAACCTACACTAAACTTGGAAATGATATAAATTTATAGCTTATACAAGAGAAGACCATTTAATATGTATTTACAGGTTAAGAGGAGTCAGGCCTTGAGGCTGGTGGTCTAGGACGGTGGTGTCCAGCAGAAGACAATTAGAGGCACAGATGTCAAGTGCAGAGAAGTTGCCAGAGGCAGAGACAGACTTAATTACACCCCAAGTACAGAAAGGAAGGTGAAGAATGGTGAACAGTGCGTGTGTGCGTGCGTGCGTGCTTTGTGGCTTAAGTCGTGTCCGACTCTCTGCGACCGTATGGACCATAGCCCACCAGGCTCCTCTGTCCATGGGATTCTCCAGGCAAGGATACAGGAGTGGGTTGCCATTTCCTTCTCCTACCAAAAAATAAAGAGGAGGGTTGGCCAACCTTATTGAAGTGTCCAGAACGCCATGCCATGAAGAAGACTTGGAAGCAAAGGAGGAAGTCCCTCTGCCAAGTAACTTCAGGGAAGCTTGGAAAAGAAGATCAAGCGAGAGCCAGGGAGGCAGGAAGAAGACAAGGAAAGGGATTTCCCTAACGAGGAGGGGACTGTCCGGCAGGCTAGCAGAGTGTGCGCAGTGAGTGGTTATAACCACGAAGGAAGGAAGACGAAGATCCAGGCATGGACTGACCAATACAGGAGCTGCGAGCCAACTGCACGTAAGGTGTTTCAGCCCTTCCTTCCTACGTTCGCACACCTGTACCAAAAGGACGCCTATCCCGAGGGCCACAGTTTCCTGGTCCCTAACACCACATCAGGGAGGGGCGGGGCAAGCCTGACCACGGGGTGGAGTGAGGTGCAGCCGCCCCTCGGAGAAAATGAGTGCGTCCTGTGGAATTTCCACACAGAAAGAACTCGAGAGAAAACAAAATGCTCTAATGGAGCAGGAACATCGAGGAAGGCCGTGGATGCTCTCTGGAGGGGCGCCTGACCTCACCGGCAGGCCACCACACCGGGAGCAGAACACGACGGAAATGCTATCCAAGGGAGCCATTTAGCTTCGGAATTCATGACGCAGTTCACTTCCATTTTCACCTCTGGAATTTTTTCACATCTCAAGCCTGCTAATCCTCTGCCTTGCCTGCCTGACAAACATCTATTTTCAAAAACGAATCCAGGGCATACCTTTTCTATATACATGCTATTAACCCTGTTGGGATGAAATATCTAATAAGTGTATCTATCTCTTTCTCTTTAAACACGGGTGCTCATCTGTAATGTTTACCACTAAATCTCAGAAGCAGCTATACTTCATAAAATAGTGCACTATTTCAGAAATAGAAGCCTTTAAGATGATCAAACTCAGCTACCTGAGCCGGAGACAAATTAAATTCTTCCAATTCACCAGTAAATCATCATCAAAGCCAGGATTAGAATTTAGTTTTCCTGAAGCCCAGATGAGAGGTTTGGGGTCTAATCCTCCCTCCCCATCACATCACACTGTATAATTTCCTTCACTTTGGTATTTCAACTCTCTGACAATCTCAACTGTCACTTACGTGAAGTTTAAGGAAAAAAAACTGCAACAGTTAATCATTCGTCATTTAACAGGTCCAAAAAAGAACCTTAGAGAATAAAATAGAGTGGAGAAGGCAGAAAAAAAGCATATGCAAGTGCTGCCTCTTGTAATCTCTTATCTTTATCTTCCTTTTCTCCTTAACTCTGTTAAAAATAGAAATGAAAAGACAAAAAATTTCCTTGCCCTACAAAACATCCCATTTGTAGACCAATGCCATTATAAACAGAAACGGACTGAGACAGCAAATACAGTTTATTGTTGTTTATTTGATGAGTTATGTCTGGCTCTTTGCAACCCCATGGACTTGTAGCCCGCCAGGCTCCTCTATCCATGGGATTCTCCAGGCATGAATACTGAAGTGGGTTGCCATGCCCTTCTCCAGGAGATCTTCCCAACCCAGGGATCAAACCCAGGTCTCTTGCATTGCAGGCAGATTCCTTTTACCATTTAAGCTACCAAAACAAAAGCTAACTAATGCATCACATGAATTCATCTCTAATTGTTTTCTGGCTCAATAAATCCCCCAGTATTGTGCTATGAGTTTTAAATGTACTATCTCACTCGATCCATATGTATACATATGGCGATACCTGTATCATAATAAATAAATATTTTTATAGGCTCAGAAATTAAGTTGCTTACTCAACATAATCGAGCAAAAGGGCGAGATGGGAGTTGAGTAAACACAGAGCATCAGAGCCTGCAGCCACATTAAGAATGAAAAGAAGCCAGGAGGGACGATGGAAAGCTTAGGTTCTGGAAGGAAGGGTTTGAAGTATCAGCACCATGGATGCAATGAGATGGCAGCTGGAGAAGAAAAAGCAAACGAAAAAACAGAATTTCTGAACAGAATTAAGGTCCAACTGCCTGGAGAGAGAAAGTAACTTGTGATCTGCAGAAGGAGTTTTTAAAGAACCAAAACAATGAAAGAAAAAGTCCTGACTCTTAAAAAAAAAGCTGTGTGGTCATGTGTTCACCTTGCTTGGCAGGAAATTTACTTTGAGTCATTTTCCAGTTATTCTACTTGAAAATAAGCAGAGGAAGGAGAAAGATCAAGGAAGAGAACAAAAGCGTGCTCACCTTATTAACATTTCCCACTATTCTGATTACTCCTGCAGCCAGTCTTCATCCTTTTGCTTATTTTAGAGAAACGCATGAACTATAGCAACATACATTCTGGAAAGGCGCTGTGGTCACAGCACAAGTCCCAACCTTGTGATGGACAAGTCCCACCTTGCGCACCGCGTGATACGCAGCCCCTCCAGCATGCGTGGTCACCGAGCACTGGAAATGTGGCTGGTGTGAATGAGACACTGACTTTTTAAAGTATTTAAATCATTTTTAAATGATTTAACTCATCTCTATTCCTTTGGAGAGTCTCCAGTTTCAAATTATACATGTCAAAACCCAATTTTAACATCCACAACAGTCAGAATCTTTTTCTGTGGTTAAAATTTGAAGCAGTATTTCAATAGCAAACATATTGTTATATCAAGATCCAAATTCTGCAAGCAGCTGTCTTAACTCTAAATAGTGAAAATAGCAAAACTTTCCAAGATTTTGAGATGCTGATACTGTTTGAATTTTTTTTTTAGTTTCCATGGTGCCTGCTCTGAGTTGTTAAGCTATCACAAAACTACAGGAACTAATCAAATGTATTAGTAAAATGTAAAATAAAGGAGGCAATACATCGGTAATTATTAGTAATAACTGTCAGTTAACTGTCTAATTTTTTACTCTAATTTTTGGAAAAGACCCTGATGCTGGGAAAGATTGAGGACAAGAGGAGAAGGGGGTGACAGAGGATGAGATGGTTGGATGGCATCACCGACTCAATCGACATGAGCTTGAGAAAGCTCTGGAGATAGTGAAGGATAGGGAAACTTGGCGTGCTACAGTGGGGTCCCAAAAGGTCAGACACAACTGAATGACTGAACGCCACCACCATTCCAATTTTTAAAATAAAGTATTAAAGCAAGCAAAGGACAGTGAGCCAGGAAAGCCAGAGACTGACTGCAGAATTCCATGTGGCGCACAGGACAAACACTGTTCCAAGGGACTTTCTAGCCTCAGGTCTTTGTGCCCAACCAGCTTTAATAAAGTGACAGTGTTCTCAAAACAAGACTGCTAACTGCAATTTACAAAGAGCACAGCTACAAGTCCTGAGGTCTGGAGAGTGGGTAGACAGAGGACACCACAGGAGGGGGGAGGACAGAAACCAGGCCAAGGACAGTGTTTTCCTATTCAAATTTCTAGACTCCTCTTCCAACAGGTGCAATGGAAATCCTATGAATTTCGCTAATTTTTGGACAAGTCAACTGGAGAATAAGTATTAAGCAGTAACCACATCCTCTGTGTCATGCTTGGTTTGCACCTTGACCCTCCAGGATCTTAGCCAGGACTGAATGGCCACAAAACAAGCGAGATGAGACGAGCACTCATGGTGGAAAAGCAGAGCAGACCTGCAAAGGCAGGCAGGGAGGTGGGCACCGCTACGGGAGTTCGCATCTAAAATACAGACCGCCTGACAGGCCAAGAGCGAACTTCCAGTTTTTCTACAGTTATCACTCAGCATCCGTCCCCTTGGAGCTTTGGCCCTTGGGCCCAGCGATCCTCTGCAGCACGGCGCTGTCTTTATTTAGGTGGTGTTCTAAGGCTGCATGTAACCACAGCCTGTCTGGAGCTCTCTTGGCAGCTGCCGCCATCTGAGCAGCTATTGTTTGTCTCTGCAGTCCTGGTGCCAGCGGGATTAGGCTTGGAGCCAAAAATGGAACTCTATTCATAGGCTGTCAAGGCTGGAGGGGCGCTCGGAACTCATTTAGTTCAAACTTTCAGAGTCCCGTGGAAAACCCTCAAAGAATGAAATCAAATGACCATCCTAAAGTCACACAAGCAGGGGCTGAGCAAGAATTTGCACCCTGAGATCTCCAGACTTCTCTTCTGGCTTTAATTCTATCTTGACTAGCTGTTTCTCACTGAAAAAATGGATGGTGCTGAGGCATGAGATAAACAGAAGATCAAAAGCCAAATGCAATTTACTGGGAATTGCCTTCAACATTCCCACAAATGTCAGATACAGCACTGATAGTGAAGGGAAGAAACCCAGCCCATTTTATAAAGTTAATATCATGTTGATGTAAAAGAGACTAATCTCATTTAGGCACTTAAATGCAAAATCTTAAAATACTGGTACTTAATTTTAGCAAATGATATTCAGCAACATAGGAAAAAACAGAATACTCCTTGAAAGAATTTATCTTAAGGATTCAAGATTAACAGATTTTGAGGGGAAAAGCTTATCTATTCCAACATGTACAGAAAAAGCAGTGCACAAAATCTGATTTTTATTAGACTTTAAGGATAACATACTTCATGGTAAAATAAAAAATTAGCAGGAAGAACAGGTAAAATCTACAGAGTCTTCCTTAATATTGGCAAATATTTAGGAAAAGACCACAAATAAGTAAACTTTTTTTTTTTTCTTTAATGAATTCCTCCCATTGTAAAGTGACTGGCCCTTCATTTCCTTCCTGTGCAGCTATCAAATGTTACCGGAAACCCTCGGAAGTTGTTTGCAGCTATAGCTGTTTCCTATTGCACTTTGTTCAGCCACAATAAAATGCGGCTTTTTCTCTTTGATTGAGAAAAAACAGTTGTAATATGACACTTGACTAGAACATGGATGGTTACCCAGCATACCTATTCACTATTATAGCATTTTATGACTTTCTCATGCTTTAGGGATTACTATAAATATATGTAAGAGTGTATATATTTTATATATACATGTATACATATATACACACACATACATTCTTCTATCTGCAATTAAAGAACATTTCTTACATTGAACATAAAATAGCCCTACATTATTCTATTCTGCATGTAAACAAATGAATAAAAGGTCCCTGTATAAAGTTGTCCTCTACAAAGCATATGAAGCTGTAACTGGTTAATTTGAGCATGAACATTTCAATGCAGAATAAGGGACAAACAAAAATGGAGAAAATGGTAAAGACTTGATAAATACACATATAACCAACTGTGAGAGCTGGAATTTCAAGCTCTAAAATATTTTTAACAGGATATAATAGCACAAAGAAGTGTGAAAATCTCAAAACTTGAAAATATTTTATCTTCTCATGAGAAACAGTTATTTCTCAAACTAGAAGAGATCTGAATAACAGTCTATCATCAACTTGATAAATGTCTTCTGAGATTTCAACTTTGGTAACTAATATTCTACTCCTATTCTTTAAAGAAGAATTTTAATAACCTGGAGAAGCAAAATACAGATCTCATCTTTTTTAAAGTATTCACTGCTTAGAGTAATGGAAAATAAATTTAATTCTTACTTCAGGAATATCAAGTATTCTACCCTCTCAGAAATAAATCAGCAGTACCACCAGCCCAACTAGTAAATAATTAACATATAAAGGGTTGGAAAACTACAGCCAAACTGATTTTGTATAGCTTACAAACTAAGAATGGCTTTTGCATTCGTAATCAGAAATAAACAAAAGAATATATTGTGACACAGGAACAATATATGAAAATCAAGTTTCGATGCTCATAAATAAAGTTTTATTGGCACACACAGCCATTCTCATTAATTCCCCTGCTGTCGAGGGCGGCTTTCACTCTGCAGTGACAGGGCTGAGTGGCTGCGACAGAGACTGTGTGGCCTGCAAAGCTGAAATTATTTCAGACTTGGCCCTTCATGGCAAAGGTTTAATGATCCTTGCCGTACACAGTTAATAAAGTAAGTTGAAACACTTAGTGTTATTTACAAGCTTTGTGCTTTTCGGTCTGAAAATATTACTAGAAATAAGATTCGCCTAAAAAGCAACCATCATATAATTCAGCAAAAAAACAGAGAAGGTACAGAACAAAACAGATCTGAAACCCCATGTACATCCCAAACCCGAAAGCCCATCAAGTGAACACGGGATCCTGCATCCAGAAGCAGCGGTTATGAAGCCCATGTCTTCCTGGCTCTGACCTCAGGTGGCCTCTCTCCCTGAAGCCCTGTGCAGTGGTGGTTCAGTTGCTCAGTCGTGTCCGACTCTTGTGCCTCCATGGACAGTAGCCCACCAGGCTCCTCTGTCCATGGGATTTCACAGGCAGGAATAAACTGGGCTGGGTTGCCCCTTCCTTCTCCACTGAAGTCATATAATTTACTTGAAAATTGGGAAAAACACAAATGGAGAAGACAGCAGACTGTTGGCATTTGCAGTCTCTGCCTATCTCACAGGGTTTCTTGTAAAGATCAACTACGTGAGGCTGCTGTTAATATATATAAAGTGGCACAGGCTTAATAAGCTACACTTGCCACTGCCCTTCTGGCTCCTGGAGAAAGCTGTATTTTCGGCCTGATCTACAAATGAGGTCAGGGGTGGAAGAGTGGGACAGGAAAAACCACAACACAGTACAAAGAGCAGCAAAAGAAGGAAAGCCAAGGGCTGCTGGTTCCTCTTTGGCCGTCTCCTTCAAGGTCAAGTCTCAAAGGCAACAAGCATGCGACGGTCTCACAGAAATCAGCCCACAGAGAGGGAATCTGTGGCTTCCGTGATTCCAATGGTGCCACGTGCTCCAGATCTAATAATAAGAGATTTAGAGTAGAGATCAGGCTCCAAAACACATGAAATTTTAACTCTACAGAATTGATAAAGAAACAGCTAGGAAAACAGTAAGCTGAAAGAGCCTCAAGAAATTTTTAAACCATTTAAAATTTTAAACAGGTGGAAACAGATCCAATAGTTGTCAGAGCCTAAACGCTTTGAAGATGTTCTTGCAGACACATAGAAATCACATCCACAAACACACTCTATATTCAAAAAGGACACCTCTGCTTAATACACATTTCCAATGAATTTATTTTTAACCATAAAAAATTTCTCTTTCAGTGTTTGTTCCCAAACAGGAAAATGTACGCCCAATGAATGGGAATATACCAAAAAAAAAACCCACAAACATTTACAAGACAGGGTAAATAAGTGGATCAATGAAGTGGGTATGAAAGGTACATGGATATGTACCTATATTCTTATAATAATGTGGCAAGCCCATCAATGACTACAATAAAGTAACTTTCCTAAGGTACAGCCTCTAATGCTAATAAAGGAAAAACCCGAGATATTTATCACTGTGTTCAGTATGCTACCACCCCAGTGAAAAAGATGAGAAAAAAAAATAATGCATGCTTGTTTGTACATGAGTATAAGAAAGTACAAGCAGCAGTTGCCTCAAAGTGCTTGAAAATGTAGGGTTTCTTATCATTCAAGAATGGTGAGGCCACCAGATCAGAAGACCACTGTCACTGAAAAGACAGTTTATTATTCACTGCAGCCAAGCGGGTCTGCATCAGGGTCAGTCAGGAGGCAGAAGGAGCAGGAGAAAGGATGGGTCGCAACCTTCCCTGCGGTTTCCGGGGAAAGGGCAAGATGCTGTAGCTCACGCAGGGTTAGAACTGCCTGGTATGAACTATTTCAGTGGGCCCTGGTCCTCACTACAACATCCGTGACTTTCAAAAGAAAGTATGTTGAGTGTAAGGACCTTTACCAAAAAAAAAAGTATATACTCTATGAGTCTATTTATAGAAAATTTTAGGGAAGGCAAACTAATATACAGTGATTAAAGGCAGATCAGTGGCTGCCGGGGGGCGGGAGGAGACAGCAATAGAAGGGAGAGGCCTGGGGAACTTAGCCGAGAGATGGGTAGCTTTGCTACCTGACTGCAGTGATGGTTTCACAGCTGGGTAGCTATGTCAAAACTCATCCAATCGCAGGCTTTAACTATGTGCAATTGATTGTACATCAACAACACTCCAATACAACTTTTTTAAAAGCAAAGAGCACTACTTGCTTTGTGTCCAAAACCTGTAAAATACCAACACAGAGATAAGGGAATAAAAGTGTAGTCGTTTCTAAAGCACACACAGTGCCCAAATGAACACTTGGAAATTACATGCCAACTGTAAGCGACCTATCAGACCTCAAAAGTTCAAGCTGATAGCACTGACCAGAAAGACACTTTGCTGGGGCGGCTCCAGTTTGCTGAGGTTCCCCGTGGAGAGCGGAGCCTGGGAGTGCACACTGGTCCCCATTGTTTGGGCCCCCTTCTTCTCTGTCCTTGACATTCTGCAAAGGAAGCTGTAACGCATGTGTGTGCAGGAGCCAGGCTGCCAGGGCTCAGAGGACCTAACACGATCTGCTCTTGCCTCTCCCCACCTCGAGCAACTGCATGATTTTTGTTCAAAGAAGCAGATTTACCCTGATACTGAGCATAATCAAACAAAAAATGTTATAAGAACTTCTGGCGTTAACAAAAGTGTGTATTAGAAAAGAAAACTGGATCAAGTCGCTTTTGCTTGTCCCTTCTGTTAAAAGGAAACACCCTGCCACCCCAGCTATAAACAACATAACGGGAACCATCTGAGATGCAGAAAGGCAGTTCCAGGCACAAAATACATTTAAAAATGTTCATCCAAACTTGTCACTGAGAATCTCCAATTCAGCTGATCAAACCCAGTCCTAGACAAGGTTTTTTGGTTCCGTTTTAAAAAAAAACAGGCATCCCACTATGACAATAGGAGAGAGAAAGGTTCTGGGGGGATGTTTCCTCCTCTCCAGGAGGACTTAGTGAGGTCATCTGATTTAAGTTTATACAGAACATTCCAAGGGATTGCACAGAGACTCTCCAAAATAGGTCATTATTTATAAAAATAACATAAATATTATCCTGAACCCTTCTTCTGGTATTTACGCCTTTCCACCAAGCACACCCATTCTCTCATACACTCGTCGAACCAGATTTCTTGGCCTCACCACTCCTTCCAACTGTCCCAACATGAACAACACCCCCGAACCCCTTCTCCCTCCACCCACTTGACTACTTGCTATATCGCCACACTAACTTTTCCAAGGGGCCTCATCCTCCTTACTGCACCACCACATCCGTCATCACCACTTTCCCACTTCCTCCAGAGGTGTTTATTAGCACCTGGGCACACATCTCACATTCACCTGTCTCTCTCTGCTATTTCATGCACACAGACTACCAACTCTCAGAGCACCTCTTAACATGCTGAACAGACAGCAGCGGCTCAGTAAACATCTGATGTGTAAAAAATGATTTGAATGGCAATGAATTCAGATTTCCTTCAGTCTGCTGGATGTTGTGATAACCACCAGGTTTCTAAGTTTCTCTTCACCACTCAGAAGCAAGTAGATCCATTTTACTCCATCAGATCTGCTCATCCAAAGGACAGACACGCATTTATCAACCTACTGAGACCCTGGTTATCTCATGCAGTGTTAACAGAGCAGATAACTAACACGTGCACATGGGCGAGGCCGTGGCATCTCTCCCAGCTGCAAAGATGCTCATCACTAATCACAAAACATAAGGACCTGGAAGCCAGTTTTCTCCAAGATCTCAGAGGTAAATCTCACTACCGCCCACATCTCATGCCTTCCAGCCCGGTGATTTTCTCACTCTGCCATTAATAATTAAGCAACATGATTCTGGGACCCCAGGTGGTGTGATGGGTCAGCACATCACAGGAACTTTCTTCTACCTGACTGTCTTCACCAGCTTTCACAATCTGGCCCCCGGTGATCCTGACCAGCCTACTGAAAGTCAGTCTGCTTTAAAAGTTCTGAGGCACATGTATCCTTTGAGGCGTTACATTCGGACCCTGAAGATCATGCCCAAATTATCTGCTGAGTTGCGGAAACAGAAGCATCCAGAGGCAGACCTTGTGGGGCTGTATATTTACTATCTTCTTTTACAGTGCCCATGCTAACATATGGTTATTTCTAGACTTTTAGAGAATTAGGTGACTGGTGGAATGATCAGACATTTTTACAAAACACAGTTTACTATGTGCTTCACAACAAATATTCCAGAGTGCTAACTATAATTATTCTCCACTGTTATCTGCCTTCAACTCATCAATAAAGAAAACCTCTTGGGAATCTCAATGTATTTTCCCCCACTGTTTTATAAACAGGATCTATATGTCGCCCAAGGGTCTGGGAGCTAGCTGTGGACTCCGAAATGGAATTTCTTCTCCCCAACGATAAGGAAGGGTTTTGAGGTTTCAGCAGACATCCCTTCCAAAGAGTCATCAGGACAGACAGACTTAAAGGGAGTGGCGATGCCACATCAATCCCGCTTCTTCAAGACATAACACACAGCAGGGTCGTCATCATTTCAGACGCCGCAGACAGATAACCAAGGTTTCAAGGCTCCCCACAGTAGCTCTAACTTATATAATTTCTCTCAGTTGCTTTCTCCTTCTCCTCAAATACACATTATGTCCAAACATACAGTATCTGCTCAGATAATCCAAAGGGCATATATGTAGCCTGCTTTGTCTCTTCACAGAGGACTTAATCTAATCTACAAGAGAGATGATATAAGAAAAGTGCAAGCATTTTAAAGTCTAACTAATCAAGCAACTGTTTAAAAGGGGTGGTTATGTTCCTGAATTACCACCTCAAGGCTGTGGCTTCTACATTTCTCAAGGTCTGTGACCAACCCCCGTTTCAAGCAAATAGTTTCTTGACTGTGAAATCCTCCTCTGAAATTTTTATAAATATCTTATCTTTCTTCTTTTATATTTGACAGTGCATTCTAAATTTTTTAGCTCTTAGTTCTTTCCTTTTATTTCACCAAAAATGAGGCTGAACTGACTTATGAGTAATGCAACAAAACAGTATAAAAGACACTGCTTAAACAAGCCTTTAGTAACCAGAGGTATTGCTGATTCCCATCTTTATGAAACAGTAAAGTGAAATTGTTCCTCACTAAGTTGAGTCCAACTCCTTGTGACCCCATGGACTATAGCCTGCCAGGTTCCTCTGTCCATGGGGATTCTCTAGGCAAGAATACTGGAGTGGGTTGCCATGCCCTTCTCCAGGGGATCTTCCCGACCCAAGGATTGAACCCGGGTCTCCCGCAACTACAGGCAGATTCTTTACTGTCTGAACCACCAGGGTGTTCTTGTACAATCTCTTGGTTCCAGCGCTTATTCTTGGGCTCAAGAAACCCTCTTGGCATGCTATTACTAACACTTCCAAAAGCAAAGACCCTCAAGTCCTGTTTCTCTCACATAATTAAATTCTTATAGGGCTCAATCATTCTTAATCAGCTACTGGCTTTCTAACAATCCAAACCTCACTCTTAATCTCCACCAGAGGAACACATCGGAATTTGGCCAAAGAGCAAGAGCATATTAATCTCAAGGCAAAAGTATAGTCAAAAATCAATCTTGTTTACTTGTACTAATCAAGAAAGTCTTTAGGACAGGTTGGAATATGGTGACAAGAGGTTTAAAAACTAATTTTTTAACATACTTTTTAAGACACAAAATATTCAATACACACATGCTCCCTCATCAAGCATCTTTCTATAGGCATTTCAGTACGTGGATATTGAACTCAAGCTTCTCTCCACCTTAAAAACTGCTTCAAGTTCAACCAAGTAAATTATAAAATAAGAACAGTACAAAAAAAAAAAGGAATAACAAAGACTGGGAAGGAAGCTGAGAATGCCTTCTTAATTCTGGTTTTTATATATTATTTCATTGATATATCAAATAGACAACTCAATAACTGAACAGGACAGTTCCCCTAAATAAGACATAAAATCTACCTCTTCATAATCTAGATTATGGAAACTAGATTCTATGGGAAGTACTGACTCACTAAATAGTCAAGGTTCAAAGGTCAATGACCTCCTTCAAGAGAAGTTTTACCTTCCTATGAAGGAACTGTCCTCTGGGTGTCATGCGGTGGCTCCTGTTTTAACTCTGATCAAGACAGCTCGTAAACTACACTTGCAAACTTTTCATGCATAAATGGTAGCTAACTTTTTACTACACAAAGGATAGCTCTGCTGAGCCTCTGTGTATGTGTATGTGAAATAGGATAGAGAGAACCAAGACTTAAGGAAAAAGCTGATGCACTGTCAAATGTAAAAGTTCAAACATTCGTAGTTTACAAGGACTTGGGAGTCAAGGAATTACCTTCTTAGAATGTTGGACATTCAGAGAAAAAAATGGTTAGAAGGAAAATTTGACGTGTGAGTTCAAGAATTTGCTCCCAATTTGAAAATTACTGAATTCTGATCCTTTACTGCCTGCAGACATACAGCACTGCTCTATGGAAAAATTCTAAAACAACATTTAAAAAAAAAAAAAAGTACTGTGAACTGTGAAATAAACTCTTTTGATAGTTTTCATAAAATGGAGAGTTTGGAAAATGCAGCAGCAGTAGAAGCTGCAGTTAAGTTTAAAATACATTACTACATTTAGGAGCTATTAACAAAACTACAATATTTGCTTTTTCACCTGCAAATGAAACTCTACTAAGAAGCAAAGTAGTTTTATAAAAGCAAATTGAAAGGAAAAAAAAAATGGGGCTAAATTTTCATCAGAGAATAAAACCTTGTCTTGAATAATTCTAAAGGAAAAGGATTTATCAAAAACAAAAGTGGCAAATACTTCTCCGAATTTAATTCTTAAATTTCCCCAAATCAAGAGCATACAAGCATGGATATTTCATACATAATAGTATAAACACATACCTGTTTTAGAATTAATTGAAAAAAATCCCTGTGGATTTCCACTTGTGATTTTGTATGTCAGCTTGTCATCAGAGCTAGAGTCTGGATCAAATGCCTCGATCTGGACCACAGACACATCCTTGGGAGAGTTTTCCATTATTTCCGGATAATAAACAGGCTCCGACGTCTGTGGAGCGTTGTCATTCACATCCTCCACCTCTACGTAGACCTCTACGAAGGAGGACAGGGGCACCACGCCCTGATCAGATGCGTAGACTGTCAGCCAGTAATGAGAGGCCGACTCGCGGTCCAGTCGGTCTGAAGTCTCTATGACACCTGGCGAAGGAGGAAGAAAAGCATGAGGCACCGTGTCAACAGCAGCAGCAACCTGTCACTATGGCAAAGTGTCAGCCTACACAACAACTCTGACTTATGCCAGGCTCCCAGCTAAGCCATCTGAAGCAAACGCTCTAACCTCTCTGTGTCTTGGTTTCCTCTTCTCTACAATGGGATAACAATAGTATGCTGATTAAATGAACTAACACCCTTACAATGATTAGAATATAGCACTCGGCACGTACTACCACTCTTATAGAGGTTTCCGTCATCGTTAGTATTCGGTGCCAGGCACTATGTGGAGTGCTTTGCTTTACAAAAATTATCTGATTAAGTTTCCAAACAGCCCAAAGAAATGAATGAGCTAATATGGTCTCTTAGGTCCTGAAATCCTTCCATTTCTTTTAATAGCCTTGAACAAATGGCAACACAATCAAGATGCTACAAACATCAGTGCTCTCACCACGTTAAAGCTCCACAGCGGCAGAGACGGCCTCCTTGTCAAATACCAGTTTACCCAGCACATTACTATTTTATTATTCATATAACTATGTATTAAATGAACGAACAAGAATGAATGTATATCTTAACTGGACTTGGTATAGAATCGTCCTCAAATGGACCCAAACTCGGACTTACTAAGTCAACTAGTGAGAGGCAGAGCTATAAAATTACAAAGAAGATGGTTAGAAGGTCTGTAACATTTTGGCCCAGACCTGTCTGTCTTGGGCAAGCCCCACCTTTTTATTCAATGGTGTAATCTTGTCATTTGGTTTTCCCAAAATACATCACTGCATTTTTTCTCTTGTTGTGCATTCTGTGTGTGTGTAATAGTCGCTCAGTCATGTCCGACTCTTTATGACCCATGGACTGTAGCCCACCAGGCTCTTCTGTCCATGGGACTTTCTGGGCAAGAATACTTGAGTGGGTTGCCACTCCCTTCTCCAGGGGATCTTCCCATATCAAGGATTCAACCTGGGTTTCCAGCATTGCAGGCGGATTCTTTACCATCTGAGCCACAGCAAAGAGCATCACTGTGGATTAATGCTACTTTTACTGTTCAATATGATCCAGGTTGAACTCTGGAAATCCTGAAACTCTAGAATCCCTAAAGTTTTCCAATGAATGCAAAATACTATGGAAAAAGTAACAAATATCAATTTAATCTGTGCTCAGAAATGAAGCAGTATTTATTTTGACCAAATAATACATCTGTATTTCTTACTTTTTGATCACAATGTACATGTAAATATGTGCTTATCTGAGGTTATTAATATAAAAAAAAGACCTCCTTATTCTAAATGTTAAATAATTATATCTAACCTTCCCCCAAAGGTTTCCAACTTATAAAGAGCAAAGCTAAATATTAAAATGTGAAGTGGGTTATCATAAAATGAGTATGTATTGCTATTCAGAAGCATTACGACTACTGCTTCATTAATTCTTAGCAAACCCTCAAAACAGATCTCCTTCTAAAACTACAGAACAAAGACTCAGAACTCTTAAATAAAAAAGGAGCTAGCTGGTGTCTGCGCAGCAGATAAGTCAAACATGTTTTCCTTTTTCTCTTGTCCAAACATGAGTCTATGCATACTGAATCTGTTCACTAAATTAGCAAACGTATATCTGTTTTTAGCCTGAAAGAACAGTGCCCTTAGTAACCATTGGAAAGTAATCTTTTCCAGTTTTTCTTTTTTATCACTCCCATCAATTGATAACAAAGGACATCAGGGAAAATGTTCTAAGAGGCTTACATAAACAGATGAATGCACAGATATTTCTCATTTCTGCCATGTCATGAAAATGTAACATAATTCACTTGGCAGGTGAAGCATAATTAGAAAATTTCAAGACAGGTACACTGTACTTGTACTCACCCCTTCTGAATTCTAATCCTCAACTAGCTCATTTTAAAAGCTGTGTCTCCCTCTCAATGTCATTTGTAGGCATTTAATAATAATAATTAGGAAAAGTTTTGTCAGTCTTTACTATATATCAGGCACTATAACTATCTTACCTGCATTATTTTATTCACTCCTTATATCTAATCTTCCCATATATGTGGTGTTATTATCCTCATTTTGTGAATGAAAATCTCAGATTAAAAGTGATGAGGCTTTCCCAGGGTCATAGGAAATAGAAGAGCTGGAGTTCAAACACCAGGAATCTCTGACTTCAGGTACCAACAAAATCCCATCATTCTTACCGTTAGTATGACAAAGGTGCACTCAACCAAATTTACTGTGAAAACTCTGAAAAGACAGGTCAATGCTGTTCTGTCCATTTTTTTGCAGATCAGTATTCAGAAGGAGTGATTAAGTGTTCATTCACATACAATAGGTTTTTTTTTCTTTAGTGTCAGGGTATTAGGAAAAAAGAGACAGAAAATGCAAATACATTACAAGATTTAAATCACAGACAAAAACAGCAATTGATTTTCCATCCAGTTCCATGTAGAGTCTGGTCTGAAAGCATCCAGACTGCAGTGCACATGTATGAGGCAGATGCTTCTGCTGGGAACTGCCCTCTCTCTCAATCAACCTAGCAACTGAGGGGGACCCCACCTGTCTGTGCCTGACTGCTGAGCCACAGTCTAGAAGGAAGGTGTCAAGGTCCAGGGAATCGCCAGATATTACCATCAGTTCAAAGTGATACACCAAAGCCGCTCCACTCAAATATGGGAGAAAGTAGAATTGCGTGAATTAGCAACTAAACATGCCTAAACATGTTCCTATTTCATGAATTCTTGGACTGTATATCTTTATGTATATTTCATATAGTGACTTCTGAGATGTTCATGTTTTAATGTCTTTTATTATATCCTTGTAAAAGAGCAAAATTACTTAATACAGCTGATAGATAACTAAAAAATAAGGTGAATTTTTAATTTCCAAAGGGAAAGGAGGGCATATTGAATAATCTCTTCTTTTAAAAAAAAATGCTTAGATAATACAATGAGTAGATTTGCTGTATTTATAATAATTTAATAGTATAAGGATTTACTGCATGTCAAGGACTTCATTAGGTGCTTACATGCATTAAATCACTGAAAGAAGACAGGAATCATTTGATTTTCTTCCAAGCGTCACAAACGAGGAGGCAGAAGTTTAGATAAAGTAAGCAAATGGCCCAGCCTTAAGAGTGATTGAGAAGCACAGTGATTAAGGAGTCAGTCAACAGTTAAAGAGGTGGAACTGAGACGTGAATGAGCCAGTCTGATTCCAGAACTTTGGCTCTTCACCATCAGCTACACTGTTATCATTAGCCACAGATTCACTGTCACACGCACCAGCACCGCAAGGGTGCTGGGCGCCACGGACGTGAGTGGGGGCCGCCGTGATGAGACCCCACAAGCAGTTTCCCACTGTGGAGGTTGAGTCCTTCCCAAACTTAAAAGACAGTAAAGCAGAGAGGATTCCAGGGCTCTGCTTGGTCACAGAGCCTAAGCACTATTTTCACTGCAGATTCTAATTCGAACCACTATTCTGAAAGCACAGCGTAGGTGGGAATAGACCATACTTTGGCAGAGAGATTTTTGCAGAGTTTATACGAGTCCAGAGTAAGGTACCTCCTTAACCAAGGGCTCATCAGAATCTCAGTTATTCTTTATAGGCATCCTGGTTTCTGAGACAACCAACAGAGCAACTACTTAGAAATCTGGCCAGAGCACTTTTTGTTCTTTCAGTCATTACTCACTTATTCCTTCAGTCATTATTTCAGTTTTTGTACACGTGTCACCATTCTTTAGCCCATCCTTGCTAGAGCCACAGCTAGCACGCATAAGATGTCTCTCTTCTGTAACTCCAGTTATCTTAACCCATTCAAAAGAAACAAATTTTCAAAATTCCATCATGAAGACTTCTTCATTAGTGCCTTTAACACAGGAAAACAACTACCGAAGACTCTCAGGAACTGCTGGAAGTGAATCGACCTACTGTGTTCATTCTCAAAACTAAACCCAGTCCCATTTTTCTCAGTCCACGATCTTCTACCAAACCAGCTTTCAATAACTCCTACTTTTCTGCACACTGGGTTATAAATTCACTTTTCCTGAAACAACCAACAAAATAAATACTTAAACTTGGTTTTCAAGAGATTTGTTTTTAACACACACCCACAATAATACTCCATTTTATTTGGCACATGTATACATCCATACGCTGACTTCCAATGATTTCCCTCTTGTCTTCAAACACCTCTTTCTCTGCCCCTATTTTCTGTTCCCCTGTCACTTTCTGGGAGAGCAACAATGGCATGCAACCAACGAGATGATCTGCGAGCCTGGGCTGTGAGAGACAAAGAAGCGATAGCCCAGGGCTGCCGCAGAGCTCCCTGCAGCCAGACGAGATAATCGGTGATGCGCCAGAAAAAGCCAGTGAGACGGCTCTGGTGGAAATGACACCTTTCTCGTCAAACGGTTACAGCGCACGAGCAGCAGGCAAGGTAAGGATGCTGCTGTGTGATTCGACACTGTGCATTCTGAGCCCAGAAGACAAGTTCAGACAAGCCTGGTATATATACACCATCCAGCAATGTTCTAAGAATCACTTCTCGGCTTTAATGAAACACGACGGAAGCGAGAGATGCCTAGCTTCTCCAATCTCAAGAATACAAGGAAGGCATTTTCAGGGGGAGTTTGTTAAAAGCTGAAAAATTTGAAAGAAGCCGGAAATCTGGAGCTATTAAATAAAAATATTTATCATTCCAAACATACTCTCTAGGATTTCAGAACTACCACCAGATGTCACTATGGAAACTGATTTTAAATGTGCCTACAGTGGAAAAATAGAGCTGAAAGAAAAAAATACAATGTAACTGTTCAAAGAGCTTGACCAATGTGGCTGAAAATACAGCACACAGCAAAATAGGTTTCATTCATGTCCATATATTTAAACAGGCCCATGATTAGACAGGTACCGATGGCGTCTTCCTTACACAGTCCAATTATTCAAAGGCTGTAGGGTACAGTATTAGTTGCTCAAGTAAGTGGCCCAAAAGTAAATAAAAGTTTCCAAAAATAACTACTTTCTGCTGCCCATCCCTGATGGCTAATGGACTGGCCTTGACGGCCAGTAGTCTCCCTAGCTGCTACCGATCAGCAAGATGCTTTCAACACAGTAATCTTTAAGGCAAACATACAATAATATGTAGTCACTATAGTGCCCCAAATAATTTAACTGATTCAAATTTCCATGGCCAGAGAGTACCTTTTCTTCCTAGAATTTTCCCATTTTCTTGGTTTAACAGGTGTTGGCCCCATATCAAGTTCTAGTACCAAAGCTTTCAACAAAACCATGCTATTTCAGCTTCTTTAGCTACTCCAGCTAAAAAATACTTATAATCAGCAACAATTTGGCAACATAAACTTGCAAACCCTACCCTCATCTCTGATACACCATATCATCACACCTTTTTTTTTTAACTTCTCTGCAACCAAGCTTATGGCAGCAACTGTATGAAAAGCTTCTTAGTCAACCACCAGAAAAACTTCAACTGCTAATTTTTGATGATATTTTCCCTGAAGGCAACAAGGGGTTGACCGTTCTTTTCTCCATTTCTATAGTCTCATCATAGACAGAGTAACTCTTTTGGAACAAAATGTTTTCTCAAATGTAAAAACAACACTTAAAAAGAACAGCTACCTTCTACAGACTAGAGATACAACAACAGCTATGCTGCTGCAATTAATCTGCAAATGGTTACTCCATTTGTTTCTGCTCATTATGGAAAAAGCAGAAGTCGCTCAACTGTCACATTAAATAGTAATGTGCTTAGTAATGTGCTACAAGGCATTCGTCTTTAAAGAGTAAATGATAAGCTCGCTCCTAAAAACTAAATCTTTTGAGGGCATGCATTTGTTGCCTGTTTTGTTCAGGGCCTGGTAAATGAGTGTTCATTAAGGATGTGCTGAAAAACAGATGTTCATCAAAAAACAAGGTAAGTATGAAAAACAAGTCCCAAACAAGAGTAACTTAAGGAAATATGACAGCTAAAGGTCATGTGGGGTCCTGAGGAGGATCCTGGACCAGAAAAAGCACACTGGATAAAAACCAAGAAACTGAGTAAACTATGGGCCTTAGTCAACAAGAACATATCGATATTAGTTCATTAATTATAACAAATAGACAATAATAGGGGAAGCTGTGTAGGGCAGGGGACCATATGGGAACTCTGTACTAGCTGTTCGACTTTTCTGTAAATCTACCAAATTTTTTCAAAAGACATCAGAGATAATGAATATGTAATGTTTCTTCTTTAAGTGATAAAAACTTTTCAGAATTTTCTTTTTAATCTCATTTTCATTAAACAAAAGATTCAGACTGATAATGTTATTAATATAACACCTTGAGAGATCCTAGAGTGTCCATAGGAAAATCCTTGTTGTGTTGGGCTAAAGATTTAAACATCAATCCAATTATTTGTCTGTTTACATTGTAACTTCTAAATTTACTGTAAATGAAGAAATATCTGCTATCACTCAAGTTTTGCCTTGATAACACTAATGTGCCAAGGTGATAAAATTAGTTTCTCGATATAAAAAGCTCTATTTCTGAAAGTTAACCACTCTTGAAAATGACTGCACCAATCTGACATGCAATAGTATCTAACAAATGAAAACGCTTTAGTTTAGAAACATTAAGTACAGTAGATCATAATATAAACATGTCATCTGTATATATTTAATGTTTCTGCCTGTTTTTGCATTAGTTGGCAAAATTGCAGTTATTGCTGTCTAAAATACAGGAACAAATGAGATAAGAGTCTGTTAAATGAAAGACATTTCAGATGCTAAAATGGCTATACAGTCCACCTAGGGAATGACACAGAAAAAATGCTTTTGGTAGTCAAATAAAAGTTTCATACTTCCTTTCACCTCAAGTATATAAGATGTTATCATGTATTTTTACTGGTGTTGGTAAGTATAAAACATAAGGAAAATATAGAGTCATGTTTAATAGTCTTGCAGACAAAAATTCTC
Organism: Redunca redunca; assembly: GCA_006410935.1. Classification (NCBI taxonomy): domain Eukaryota; kingdom Metazoa; phylum Chordata; class Mammalia; order Artiodactyla; family Bovidae; genus Redunca; species Redunca redunca. The sequence goes on from SJYQ01001940.1 coordinate 420,961, forward strand.
TGCCAAAAAAAAAATCTTAATACTTCTAAAAAGAGAGTAATACATAATTAAAATTTTAAATGCTCAAGACGACACAAATTGGATAAATATCCCATGCTTTTTTTAAAGTTTAAAAAGTCAAAATGAGTCCACTAAGAAGCAACCCCCATAGGCCAAGCAAGCCCCTATGCCGCACTTCAGCTTACAGCACAGTCCAATGTGAACCGCTCTGTCTTCTCATGGCTAAAAAGAGTAAGTCCTGTCGCAAAGGCGAACAATATGGTACCTACTGCGAGCATCATCCAGTCTTCCAAAAGCAAGAGTCTGCTATGTTATTTTGTGAGAAGCCATTTGTGACTAAGAACACAGCAAAGTCAAGTGAAACAGTAATGATGATGGTGATATTATTATAAAGCAGCAAATCCATCTACTATACAGAGTTCACGATATACCAGCTACGATTTCAAGTATTTCTCAAATCTTTTCATCTTTACAGAAACTCTAAGAAGTGGGCTGTTAGTTAGTTTGTTAACAGAGTTAAATAGAGATGAGGAAACCATGTCTCTTTCAGATGAGGAAACAATGTCAGCCACCTGCCCAAAGTCACAATTAAGTTTATTCCTGGTGGAACTGGGGCTCAGTCCCAAAGAGTCTGGCTCCAGCCAGTCTGTGACACCTCTGAGTCTCTGGCTGTGTCCTCTGATTGGAGAAATGCACTAGGGAAACTCAACACAGCCTGCTATTTCCTGTCTTCAACAGAATGCACAAATGGAGAGACTAGATGGAAAAAACTGGTTTTGTGGTTTTCCCAACATTTGGGGATCTGGGTAACAGATCTGATGCTGCAAAAACCTTGCTGTTCTGTGTCATTAAAACATTAAGCATGTTTCATAGCATCAGGACAAAAAGGGGATGTGGCTAATTTATTACGGTACAGATGACACAGCTTTAAAAAATGGTATGTCTATTAATTACAAGGAACAATGTCAACAATATACAGATTGAGCAAAACTATAAATCTTTATAAGACTGTATATATAGAGCACAACCTTGATTTGGTTTAGTTCTATTTCAAACACCAGAAGTACAAACACAGAAGTATATGCCTGGTGGGGGGGGTGGGGGGCGGTGCGGGAGAAGGTCCAGAATAAACAAAGTGACAGAGAGACAATAAAGGAAATAGATGAATTAAAAAAATTTTTAACTGTAAATTTCCCTAACCATGAATTTTAAGTCATATTTAAAATGCATACAATAAAAAGCCAAGTCAAACTTAAGTACCAACAGTTCTTCAAGAATTTTGCCAGTATAACCTTTCATTTTCTCTTTATAGCTTAGATATACTTTCATCTCTTTCATTTAATCTGAGTCAATGGATAACAACTGACAGCTTCAATGATTTAATATTCAAGAGTATTTATTAATATATATGAAACTACTTCCAGTGCCAGATCGAAGTACAACTTTATGAAATAAGTTATATTACAATGAGAACTAAACAAACAAACAAACAAAAAAGACTACTTAAAAGTCTTATTATATATAGGAAATTATATAATTATATTGCATTGAATTAGATCATAAGTTAACGATTAAAGGGAAAGCTTCTTATGCAGTAACTGTCAATCTGTTTTTTCATTATTTAGATTGCCTATTTAAATCATTTTAATTAAACTGTAAATCTATCAACTCTTTCAATTAAAACCGCTGCAATAACCTTAAAATCAGCTGAGGAAGCTTTTTGACTTGCCAACTTACTAAAACATATTAATTAAAGTTCATAATCAGATTTTAAGCATCATGTTTCAAGTCCAGGGATTGCTTTAGCTTTGCAAAGAGTCATTCCCATGGCAAGCCCTGCTAAATCATGTTTTTATGCTTTGTGGAAAATGGTTCCAAGTTCTGATTTCCATGTCAGAATCATTAATGTTGTTAATGAGGGCTTCCATGGATAAGCTCGTTTAAAAAGGATCATCCTTGGGTATCAAACGTAACATCTGAACACATACTATTGTGATAAAGCTATGTACACCAGCCAGTCTTAGGAGGGATTACGGTCTAGAGGACACACATCACGTACCAACGGCGCTGCTCCCAGCAGCATGTTTCTCATTTTAAAAGGCTTTCCATTTCGATGTGGATTACTTTTCCACCTTATAGTTATTGGATGCACTCTCAGCATATGGTCTGTATACACCATTTTGTTGAATCCTCACAATTATTCTGTAAGCTTGGCAGCCTCTCCTCATCTTCCATATGCAGACACAGAGGGTTAGAGCTGAAAATTCACTGGGCTAAGGTCATCATCATAGTACAGATTCATCAATGAATTAATTAACGAATTCCCTTAGTCTTAGTCATCTAAGCACTTACAGTCACTAACCTGTCTTAGGCCTCAAAAGTTGAGTAAGTTGCCTTAAGTTACCCAACCAGTTGCAGAGCAGAGAGAATCCAAAACCTGGCTGACTAGTCCACAGCTGAAACTCACAGCCACCAGGGGGCTCCCTTCTGCTTTTCCTGTTCTTACGGGGTGAAGAGACATGATTTACCAGGCATGGCCAACTCTTCAAGTCCGGTTCTTTCCTCATAAGCCTGGGAAGGTGATCTTCATGGGCTTTCCTGGCGGCTCAGTAGTAAAAAGAATCTGCCTGCAACGCAGGAGATGCAAGTTTGACCCCTGGGTCAGGAAGAGCCCCTGGAGAAGGAAACGGCAACCCAGCCCAGTATTCTTGCCTGGAGAATCCTATGAGCAGAGGAGAGCCTAGCACGCTACAGTCCATGGGGTCACCCGGAGCTGGACATGACTTAGCGGCTAAACAGCAACAAGGTGATCTTCATAAACCTATCACTATTGATGGAAATAAAAAAATCAACTCATCAAAAGTTTACCTCACCTGCCCAGAGTGGGAGGAATGAAAAGAATTAAAGTATAAAGGATCGAACCCGTGTCTCTTGCGTCTTCTGCATTGGCAGACGGGTTCTTTACCAGCTGAGCCACCAGGGAAGCCCAAAGACCCAACTAAATGTGGGCCGAACGGATCCCCACACAAAGTTCAAGGATCCCATGTGACTAAGGTTAGGATAAAAAAGGGAAAAGGATAGAAAAAAGAATTCACACGGTCCTATATCCATCAAGTTAGTATATTTATCATGTCATCATGTTACATAGAAGTGCAGACTTTATTTACATTAAATGAAGCATAATGTTATAGGCACTGTAATTACTGAATATCACTGTAAGAATATCATAAGTGAGTTAGTTGTGAATGTGCTGTTATTAATCTTAAAATATTGAGAGGTAGAGATGGAGTTCTAAATCTTAAAAACAGGTTGTAAACATTTTGTGTCAGATAAAGCCTGACTGTTTTAAGAAAACCCCCCTTTAGAAAAGAAATCTTGGTGACATCTTAATCCAGACACCAATACTTAAGAAAACCTATACTAGTATCCAATACTCCAATAACAGATTTAAAAAAAAAAAACACTGTCCAATACTGGTTTCATCAAAAAGGATTTACTATCATTTAAGGTGGCCTGGATCTTGCTAGAAATTACTCTGGAACCTGGTATTACTGATTTATACCTTCTTTCAGTCATTCAACAAACACATGGTTCCTAAAATGGCCAGGCCTAGAAAGAAGTACTAACCAAGAAAAGTAAAACAAATTATTATGGGGGAAGGTAGTTAAACAAAACAGTAATGTATTCCTTCAAACTGCCTTTTTCAGAAGGGCAACATAGTATTTTAATGACTAGTTATCGGAACATTTATTTTCTATTATTTCTCTCTCTTGCACAGAAGTCATGCAAATCCATTTTTTGGTTATCAGTGCCTTACTGAATTTTAGAATGCAACATATAATATATGATTTTTAAAAATAAATTATAACATTAATTCCATTTTCTGAGAAAAGATGGGGAGAAGATGTATATATACACTAAAACTGGTAGATTATAGAGTAAGTGAAATTTTTCTTCTTTGTGTTCACATTTTCTAATTTTTCTACAAGAACTACATATGTGTTGCATAAAAATACTTCTTTTAGCCCACATGTAAAGGATTAATCCAAAGTGTATCAACTAGAACTTGAGAAATTTCAGAAATGTAAAAGCAACCTTTAAAAGTTAAGAGTGACTTCGAGGTTTTCTTAAGCCGGGTAACAACTGCCTGAAACACTTGTACTGCAAAGTGTGCTCCAACTTGGAGAAGACAAGGGACTATTCAATGATTCAAATGTCAGTTGAGAGGACTGTGCCTCATGCCAAACTCCTTAACGCACTCCCTTGCTAAAGAAGGAATGGAATGAGATTCCTCGGCTACAGTCAAGTATTACAGTGGCCACTGTGTAAACACAGCTCTTTCCAAAAGAGACAGTTGTCTCCGGAGTCCTGGAAGGCACCGGGCTGGGAGAAGAGCAAGCGCTCCTCTTCCTCGGGTCTGTTTAGGTTTCTAGAAAACAGATTCTAAACACAGAAAAGTGCAACTACTTTTCTTAAAATAAAACTTGAGACCCACATGCAGTTCAGCTATGCAAAGGGTACATGTGTTTTACATGATCGGAATCCTAGCTGAAGAAAATAAAAATCCCTATACTGTATAAATCCCCCCTTTCCTAGCTACTCCCAGGCAGCATTTTCCTTTACTTTTGATCAGTGAATGAAACTAACCTGTTTCTCTATTAAATTCCATTTCAATAAGCAAGCAGTTTTCAAATTAAACTCAAATTAAAGTACAAATTGAAAAGCTATAATTTAGCGGCAATATCCAGCTACTTTTAATACCCAATTTACTGCCAAACCCCAGTCTCTAAAAGAACTCACAATGCAGGTGAAGCTAACCTAGTTGCAAACTCACTCACTGCCACTAATAACTTAGGATAAACTGTGGGTAAATTGTTTTATGCTAACAAATTAAATCAAACACCTATAAATAATGACCTACACTCATTACAACATTTGATTAAACCTTACTAAGAATACTAAGGCAAAACATCACTTTGTGTTATACACAATCCCCTCTCTAACTTCACCTATTTTCTGAATTCACATTTCTTTAAATGAAGGAAAGGTATCAGGAAGGGACTTCAATAGACCAGAAGATTCCTAACTTGATTTTTTTTTTTAATCATGAAAGACAGGAGAGGAATTATATAGTCTTCACTATGCTGAGCAAATAGGAAACAAACTTCATGAAGTACTCTGAAACACTGGGAACAGTAATCCATGACCTTAGAGATGATGGAGACATAATTCTTACTGGAGACAATAATAGGCTATACAAGAGGAGATGGATGGGGTCTCAAATAGCTGTCATGTGTCTACACTAAAAAAAAAACTAAGGCAGAGAACTGAATTTGGGAAAACAATTAACTGTATAGAATAAATAACCATGGTAGTTCTCATATTATTTTGTTTCTTAACTTCATCTGAGACCAAAACTGTTCTTTAAAAAGTAGTAATGAACATTTCATTAACAAGTGAAATATTTTCTTCTTTGGTTCTAACCATTGCTAAAAAGGGGGGGGCGGGGGAGACAATAGAAGATACAGGCTATGAAAAGAAGTACGAGGACATCACGTAGCCATGGATATTAGAAAAGTATATACTATCTAATTAGAAGAAAGACAGTCAAAATTGCACAACAATTAATTACAGCATTCTGTTGTTCAGTCTCTCAGTTGTGTCCATGTCCTTGAGACCCCAGGGACTGCAACACACCAGGCTTCCCTGTCTTTCACAGTCTCCTGGAATTTGCTCAAAGTCATGTCCATTGAGTCGGTGATGCCATTTAACCATCGCATACTACTTGTAATTAACTAGTAAAACGGTTACTGAAACGTCTCAGAGACGATATAAAAATATAAATAAATAAAAATAAAACCTTCTTGATTAAAGGTACAACTGACCAAAAGTACAAAACACTAAAAACACATCTTCCTTAATAGTTAAGTAAATGGTAGTCTAATAAAATGGAAGTTTTTCACATTTTGTTTTGAAAATTATCTTTACTTTCCAAAATTCTCTGCCCCCCACCAGCCAAACTAAATACAAATTCAAAATGCAAAGGCGGTGGTGGGGGGGGACGGGGGGAGCATGAGACATAAACATTACTGGCATTTCTAAAAAACCTCAACGATTTCTAGCACATGACAGGATATCAGATAAGTTCAAAGGAAGGAGGCCAGATGTTCTCTTATCAACTCTGTCATTTTTAAAATGATTTTTTAAAAAGAGATTCAATCCTAAACTCCTGGATAGATCTGTCTCTTCATCCAGCCGTTTATTAAAGAGGTAGGGAAGCAATCATATCTTTTCCAGTTATTTTACTTTGGGGTTGGTTTGCTATAACAAGCTATCTGTTAAAATCTGAAAAAATTTATAAATGATCACTTTATAATTTGGTAACTTCTCAAGCATAACTCACAGATCCAGTAAGCTAATCCATTTACTTCTAACTGTATCAATTAACGGAAATAACACATATGTATTTCCCAAATGTTCTAAGTACCAAATCAGAAAAACAAAATAACTGTGTTTGTAAATTTAGTCTCAACCAAATATTGAAGGTATTTTAAAGATGTTCACTTTACTAGCATATTCTGAAATAATGCTAGCATAGCCATGGCTTTAATTATTGTCTTTAAAAGAGAAATATAACCCAACAGACTAACCTAATCTGTTCAAAAGAAATTGCAAGGGGTCAGAATAAAAGACTGAGATTCCTTTAGCAGAACTGATGTTTTCTAATAGGGAAAAACAGTTAATTCAAAGATTCAAATAAGAGAACTCATAATAACTTAACCATGAGATCTGAATTATATTTGTGACTATTGATGATACCATCATAAATCATTTAACATGCTTCCATAATGCAGTCATTTCTGCAGTGTTTCTCTCCTCATCTACCACTCTTCCCCGGGCCCTCAAACCCCCACTCCTCTGGAAGAAAACATAATGGGATCCATACTCCCAAATACCTCTAAAAAGGCACAGGGAGGCAGCTGACCTCCTAAGTAAACAGCATTTTGTGAAGTTTCGTGGTACTTAGTTACTTTAAACCATCAAACCAAAGCAGATAAAATAAAGAATTAAAAAACAAGTGATAAAAATCATCTAATTCAACCCTCTAACTTTACAGATGAGGGAGGCATGATCGAGAGATAAAAGACGTGTCATTAGGCGGCAGAGCTTGAATCAAAGCCCTAAAGTGGAACCCCATCTCCTGAAACCCCAACCTACCTTCAAGAGCAGTACCCAGTAGAGAAATGAAGGGCTGTCTTAACCCAAATTCCAATGGGAGTGAAATGAGGCTTCAGGTTTGTGGGAGAGATGACTGGTATCAGGAATAGCAAGCATCAGTGGTACAATCTCAAGGTCAACCACTAGAGAGCTCAAAATACTCCTAGCCCGACCTTACCTCGCTCTCCACGACTCTGACCTAATCACACTTCCCAATCACTGACGAAGGGTATTATTCATTTCAGAACTGGAGAGGGCAACGGGATTTTCAGACAATCTAGGCTCTGTTCTTCAAATCCATCACTCTGAAGTATACTAGTCTTCAAGCAATATAATCAATCATTCTTACAGTGTCCTTGTTAACGGTTCCAACTCTGCACTTCAATAAATGTGTGACTGGTGGTTATTTATTACTGTCAGTGCCTCAGTTTGCTCACATATAAAATGGGGAGGATAGATGTGTTTCAAGGATTACTTGATTAGTCTTAAAAAATACAGGCAATAACTACTACTAAGTCCATACTGATGCTTGAGAAGCTAAAGCAAAGCCAAGCTTTAGGAAGATTCTTATAGAGCTGAAAAGTGAACGTGAAAGTCGCTCACATGTTTTTGTGACCCCATGGACTGTACAGTCCATTGAATTCTCTAGTCCAGAATACAAGGGTGGGTAGCCCTTCCCCTCTCCAGGGGATCTTCCCAACCCAGGGATCGAACCCAGGTTTCCCGCATTGCGGGCAGATTCTTTACCAGCTGAGCCACAAGGGAAGCCCAAGAATACTGGAGTGGGTAGCCTATCCCTTCTCCAGGGGATCTTCCCAACCCAGGAATTGAACCGGGGTCTCCTGCTTTGCAGACAGATTCTTTACCAACTGAGCTATCAGGGAAGCCCAGAGTTGTTCGGTCGTGTCCAACTCTTTGAGGCCCCGTGGACTACACAGTCCATGGAATTCTCCAGGGCAGAATACTGGAGTGGGTAGCTGTTCCCTTCTCCAGGTATGACACCTTAATCCCTAACTTTGTACTTTACAAGGATGCTACCCTTACTTCAGAGACAAACTAGAGAACAGAAACCACATTATTTAGAAGTAGTGTTTGAAGCAAAATATTAGAATCACTTGAAGCCCAGGTGACTTGGACACTGCAGAGCAGGGGACTACAGTAGCTTACTGTGTCCACACTTTACACAGAGGCATATAAACCAGTTGTTTCACTGTCGGTACAAAAAAATATGTTAAATGTTTGCATCCAGACTGCAGAAGCAGTCACTGAGGGCTGTTATAAACCCTCGCCCAGAACCCCAATAAAGGACAGAGTTACTTTTAGAAAATGCTATACAGTCTCATTTCAAATATGATGTGATTATCAAAACTAAGAAAAAATCAAATTAGAACACGATTACTAAAAAAATTTGAAGATTAAACTATATATTATAGTTAATCCCTTTGTCATCAAAGGTATAAAACTGTTAGTATCATATGGAAATAAGGGACATTAGAGGATCTCTTTGTCTAAGTTAAGACCTGGGTAGAGGAAGATGAAGCAGAACCCTCCCAAGATTCTTTTCAAAGGTTCATTAATTTTACTTCTAAACTGCAAAAAACTGTTGCTGTTGTTATTTAGTCTCTAAGTTGTATCTGACTCTTTTGCGACCCCACCGACTATAGCCCACCAGGCTCCTTTGTTGATGGGACTTCCCAGGCAAGAATACTAGAGTGGATAGCCATTTCCTTCTCCAGGGGATCTTCCCCTCCCAGGGACTGAACCTGTGTCTCCTGTATTGGCAGGTGGATTCTTTACCGCTGAGCCACCAGGAAAAGCCCTAAAGTGTCTCTAATTCAGACTTTTTACGATATATAAGCACAAAGAAAAACTTCTTTGAAATTAAAAACTTGCTTCTGAAAGAGATCAGCTGACTTTTAATGATATTTTTTTAAGTCGTTAAAACAGCAATCTTATTTCAAGGGTTTATATCCAAGAGAAAAGTCTATTACCAAAGAGGAAAATTGGTTTGGCACACCATCAAAATCGAAAGGAGCCTTTTTCTTCTTTTCCTCCTTGACACTGGTGATTACCAGCTATCACAGAGGTCCTCGAGGAGCCAGGCGTTAAGCCTGGACTGGCATAAAAACTCACAGTGGGACTTCCGAAGGGTAGGGCAGCAGGTGGTATGGAAAAAAGAAACCTCAGCAGCAAACTGGGAGGGCAGGCAAGCTGGACCTCTGCTGCGTGAGGCAGGGCCACGCCCTGCTCTGGCCTGAAGGTGCATCCCAGCAGTCACCTCCAGCCATGTTATCTCCTTTGTGAAAAAACAAACTTTTGAAAGACTTTTTAAATTACATAATTTGTTTTTAATAAGGTCTCGATTGACCCTCTCAGATGGTAAAGTATCTGCCATCAATGAAGGAGACCTGACTTTGATTCCTGGGCCAGGAAGATCCCTTGGAGAAGGAAATGGCCAGGAACTCCGGCATTCTTGCCTGGAGAATCCCATGGACAGAGGAGTCTGGTGTGCTACTACCGTACCTGCAGTCAAAGGAGTCAGACACATTGATCAACTAACACACACACACACACAGACAAACACGCACGCACGCACACACGCGCACACACGCACACGCACACACACGCACAGACTCAACCATCACGCAGATGAGCTAGATCCAGTCCCAGCCCAAGGTTCCGCTGTACGGTGTGTTTAGGGCTTCTCTGCTTGACACCATGAAATGAGTGATGAGTGCCTGAGGAAGGCCAGGCCTGTGGCTGTGCGAGGGAGAGAGTGCTTGTGTAAATTTCCTGTTGGCCCCCAGACAAGACTCACCCGCTACTGTGCTTCTCACCTAGAAGGCACCTGCATTCCACACCTGCACATTTCCAGGCATAGAAAGTGGAACTGATATTTGGCCCACTTTCAGCAGAATGAAATCACGAAGAAACTTCTTTAGGAAACTTCAAATAATTACCAAGCATTTTCCCAAGCAATCAACATCCTTTCACAAGTGAATGATCACAGGTTGATCATTAACTTTTGAGGGGAGAAGGGGTAACTGGGTGGTGGGGGAGGGNGGGGAGAAGGGGAAACTGGGTGGTGGGGGAGGGGAGGAGGGGTAATTGGAAAAAAAAACAACAGGTCCCATTACCCCACTAATATTAGAGGCAGCACGGTGAAATACTGTCAGGGAAATCACCCGTATATGGCAATAAAACTAAACAAAAACTGGACAAATTAAAAAAAACAAACCTTTTGGATAGGGTACAGTATCAAATAAAAGAGGCGTGGTTTCCGTTTACTATTCTGAGTTTTAACTGAAAATGTTGATCTCTTATTATTTTTGGCAACCTCTTTTATGCCCAGAGTCAAGTCATGAATTTTAGGAATGCAGCAGGCAAGCTCCACGTGTGCATGAAATACTGTATCTAAGAGGATGAAAGTCCACCAGTGCCCTAATCCCCTGGGCAAGAAAGGTAAGTATAGAGCCGGGGTCTCAAAGCCAGAAATGACGGAGGAGTCACCGAGAATCACATTTCCGTCTTATCTGGCTCGACTTTGATTCACCTCACCTTGCTTTCATCACAGGAAGGGCAGTCCAAGGGCATTCCCCGCAGATCAAACAAAGCATTCGGAACCAGCAGAGGCAGACAAGTGAACTCTTCTCAGGGGGAAAGGAAGAACAAGCCTGACATTTCATGAATGGATAAGCTGTAATGAAGCATTTTGGTCTGTGTCCTTACATAAAATTTCAAAGAGCTGCTAGAATATGGGACTGCAACAGAAAGCGTTAACCACTGCAAGAGAGGCAGTTAACCACAAAGTTAAACACCCACGTTTTTTAGTAAGAACGTCAAATACGAGAAGACCTGCAATTTCCTATTTCAAAGGAAAAATCTGCAAAAAGATTTCCTTAAAATCACAGATTTTTCAACCAGCAAATAACAGCCTGGCTTCAGTACCTCCAGATATTCCTTAGGTGAGGATTACATAGTCAACATTAAGAAAAAAAAATCCAGTTAATTTTTCTTTTGAACTTCTTTAGCTTTTTGAAGCATTTAACTAGTAACTTTCCAGCCAGTAACATTTAGCCAGTATAAGGCTTTCTACACATAGGATTCTGTGACAATAACAGAAATCTGTTTTCCAGAAAGCCAAAGACTTTGGGCTTTCACCTTAGACTATTTGCTTCAAATTAGGTAAGAAACATTATTCTCTTGAATTAAAAAACACTGGCAGACTCTGGATTCTCTGATCCATTTGGCAGGTTGCTTGGTAACTTATCCAAGTCCATTTTGAAGTGGGCTTCCCAGGTGGCAAGAGTGGTAAAGAAACTGCCTGCCAACGCAGGAGGCATAAGGGACCTGAGTTCAATCCCAGGGTTGGAAAGATCCCCGGGAGAAGGGCATGGCAACCCGCTCCAGTACTCTTGCCTAGAGAATCACATGGACAGAGGAGCCCGGTGGACTATGGTCCATAGGGTTGCAAATAGTTGGACACACTGAGGCAACTTAGCATGCACACACGTCCATTTCAAAACACCCAGGCTGTGGGAATCTGCTGTAAGGAAGTCTGCTTCCCTTGATGAAACAGAGTGCAATGTACCCCCAGTCCCCAAAAAACCTACTAAAATAAATGAATCAACCTCAGATCCCTATTCTACCTCCGCTGACTCTCTGACTCACTTACGACAATCCCTGAAGCTAGAATTCAAATACATACAGGAAGGAAGCATTGGGAAATAGAGCCCCAAAGAGCTGTAATCAACCAACTGTTCCATTGAAACAGACAACTACTGTCTGGTTTAGAAAAATAATGGAATTTTTACTTCCAGATGATTAAAGATGCATCCATTCAGTACTGTCGCCTTTAGAACAAGTCCCTCACAATGCATAAGGCATTGTGCACATAACTATTTGTGAATTTTCTCCACTTAAATTCTGAAGAAAGCACATAGAGACTTTTTTCTCTGCATACTTCCTCCTATCTTTATCATTTCATTGGTAAATTAGCCTCTAAAAGGCACTCATTATGATTTACCTGTAGGTATGCAACAGGAAGCTAACAAAAAATAGACATTTGTGGATTTCCAAATGAGTGTTCTTTTTTCCAAGGGCTCAATAAAATCACCTTGGCATATTTAAATCAATGTAGTAACCTCATAACATCCAGGTCTAATCTGTTTAAATGCAGTACTCTGCCTCAATTACAAATTTAACGTCAGATCGACTGCCTAAGTCATTATCTCAAAACTTTGGTTTTCTAAAAACCTATTCTTCACACAATTCTCTTTGAATAGAGCCCTGTGTCTTTTATCAGCGTCAAGAGCTATTCCCAGGTACTTAATTTGAGTTAATAGCTGTCAAGGAATTGCTTGTTGCCTGATAACAGAGCTTGGATAATCTGTTCTCATATCATCCCATGAATAAGTTAATTTGTTTTAATTCGATCCCTATGCTGCTGAGTATATATCAACTATGGATGTGTGCTAGTGAATTAATTTATAAGGACCACTTAGGGAAGGAAGAGAGAAGAACTTGTATTCTCGGTTTTAACAGCAAAATCAGTTTTTATTTGAAAAGCCTCACAACAGCTAACATTAGAAATTCATACTAAACATATGCTTTTATAGAGTAAATAGATCAAGTGAAATAAAAAGTAAAGTCTCATTTTAGACTTATTTCCCACCCCACCCACCCCCAAANCACCCCCAAAGGAACTTTAGCACACAGCAGACATACATTAAAAAAAAGAAGAAGCAGCATTAAGATGCCACTGGGGAGAAAGAGCTTTTTTAAAAAAAGCTGAATTAAATCAGAGTACAGTCTCCAAAAGTTTGCTTGTAAAAATCAGAATCTTCAAACGCATCACCAGAAATACAGCCACAAAATAACAATCACCATTTCAATTATGATAGTTCCTTGGATGAAGTAAGTTTTTTTGACTAACAATATTGGCATCTTTTGGGTTATTGCTTTTAAACCCAAATTGTCAGTGGCAGCCAGAATGCAAAGAGAAGAACTCTCTTAAACTGCTGATGAAGCTTTCATTTCTAGATAAATATGTGGCAATTTGTTTTGAATCAAAAAGTTTTTAAAATTTTTATTTCCTTTGACCTAGTAATTCCACTTCCTGCTATTCATGCTAGGGCAACAGAGAAACAATACACACACAAGGAAGTAATTTAAAAGTATTTAAAAATTGGGTATTGTGATACATATCACCATTAACCTCTGTGATGGCACACTATTTTACCAAGAGTCAAGTTCTCTAAGAATATTTAAAAATCATAAAAGGATATGAATATTGAAAGGAAGTCAACAAAGCGATATATACGGTGTAAGTTAACTTTTTAAAAAATCCAGCACCTGGAGTTGTATAGGGATGTGTGTACACAAGTAAGGAAAACATTTCAGTGATGCTCTAAAAAGCAGAACTTTAAGAGTTTTTTCTTCTTTATAATAGCCTACATTTTCCCAGAGCTCTACAATGGTTATATATTTCTTTCTTTTAATTGGAAAATAAAGCTCATTTTAAAAATGCAAGTGGTTCCCTGCCAACTTTGCCCAAATGCTATGGAGAGTCAACTCTTCAAAGAAAAGAATCAATATTATGTAATCATTTTCAGACTCCCCTTTCAAGACCTTTAAAGGGGACTTCTAAAGCTAACAGAAACCGCAAGCAGGAAATAAATTTGCAACTGAACGGATGCACCCCAGAGATGGGACGAGATGCACCCTCAGTGGCTTGGGAACAATTTCCTTTTATTATTCCTTCGCTCCCAAATGCTTTTCAATGCCTGAAGAAGTTAATAGGTCCTTAATAAGGACTCGGCTCCCTGAACTGATTCCTGTTCATAAGGTAATCTGGAGACCCGCATGTGGCCCTTTCACACGGGCTTTAGCAAATTTCCTGCAGTGAGGTGGCCCCAGGGCAACTCTGTTTTCCCGTGACCTAATCAATAGGGCCTAGCAGGACAATCCCTCCAATCTACAGTCCTGAAGAGGGGCGGGAGGAGAGCTCAAGCTTTATTAAGGAATGCTATTTACCTGTCACAGTGATGGCTCACCCCGCAGGGGTTAAAAAAAAAACAACCCAAAACTCCAGCTGCTTCAGCAGATTCCCAGCCAGCAGCCAACACAAAATAAACATATTTACTTAAGCTTCATTCATAACTTTTGATGTGAAACTGCTGAAGCCCCAAAGGAAACAGGTAGATCTGTGAGACACCAGGCCAGCAGTTGCGGTAGGTACAGCACAGCAAGTTTTAATGGTCTGTCCATTCAGATGCCCTGAAGAGGGTCATTACTAGGATATGACGGGAGGAAAAAAAAAAATCCCAGGGTGCACATCCCAAAATTTACACAGAAAATCCCCAAAGCTGAAACTGTGAACTTTTAAACTCTGAGATGAATTTAAAACTGAAGTAACACAAGAGCAAGTTTACAGAAGGGCTGCTTATCATCATTGCCCTTCATCTCAGAGAGAATTATGTAAAGTATAGGTTTTAAGCTACAAAAGCTAGCAATTTCACAGGCCCATAGGAACTTTTTTCTTAAGTACCACAGGTTTCACTTCACTTGGAAATGGCAGACCTGGTCTAATCACATCTTTTCGAAAATCACTCTGTAACATACTGTCTTAAGACATCATACACATTCACATGAGGAAGATTTAGGCATCACAGGTCAAATCAGACTAGAATTATGTTACCACCCCAAATATGCACCCAGAAGAAAATATGAATAGGACTAGTTTACTAAGAGGTGTTTATCCTTGGAAGAAAAGCTATGACAAACCTGGACAGTATTAAAAAGCAGAGATATCACTTTACTGATAAAGGTCCATATAGTCAAAGCAATGGTTTTCTCAGTAGTCAAGTATGGATGTGAGCTCTGGACCACAAAGAAGGCTGAGCACCAAAGAACTGATGCCTTTGAACTGTGGTAACTGGAGAAGACTCTTGAGAGTCCCTTGGACTGTAAGAAGATCAAACCAGTCAATCCTGAAGGAATCAACCCTGAATATTCATTGGAAGGATTGGTGCTGAAGCTCCAATACTTTGGCCACCTGATGTGAAAAACTGCCTCGCTGGAAAAGCCCCTGATGCTGGGAAAGATTGAAGACAGGAGGAGAAGGGGGCGACAGAGCATGAGATGGTTGGATGGCATCACCGACTTGATGGACATGAGTTTGAGCAAGCTCTGGGAGATGGTGAAGGACAAGGAAGCCTGACGTGCTGCAGCCCATGGGATTGCAAAGAGTTGGACATGACTGAATGACTGAACAAGTTACAAAGGTTAGCAAATTCACAAGTCCATAGGAACTTTTTTGTTAAGTACCACAGGTTTTGCTTCACTTGGAAATGGCAGATCTGGCTTAATTACATCCTTTGGAAAATCTTTCTATAAAATACTGTCTCAAGACATCATATATGTTCACATGAAGAAGATTTAGGCCCCACAGGTCAAATCGGACTAGAATTATGTTACTGATTCCAAATATGCACCAAAAAGACAATACAACGGAACTGGCTTAATAAGAGATGTTTATCCTAGGGAAAAAAAAAAGGACACTTAATTGACTGAGAATTTTACAAAAGCTATCACTAGGCAGTTTTTAATTGAAAGCAAAGTTCTAATTTGAAATGAAGCGCTAGGTCGTTTTCCAATGTCCATTAACACAAAGCAAGAGAGAGGCCAAGTCAAATGATTGCAAAATGAGTTTCCATCTACTCTGACACTAGCTTAACATCACAAGAATTGCTTCACTGTAATATTTTTATATGCCAGGATCTAGGCCATCAGCATCTTTGACAAAGAAATTTTCTGCAACACCAGCAAAATGGGTTTTTAACATCCTCACTAAATACCATCCCAGGCATTCAACTCATCACACAGAAATACTCAACTCTCCCCACCCATCGTTCCCCACAAGGTGCACCCACCAATCACGGAGGAACAGACTCGCGGCCATCACCTCACTGGGTGACTGGGCCTTGCTCTGAAGCGGCAAGTATTCTTTAAAGTAACTAAACACAAATCTCTCGTCTACACTGTGGTAATAGACACTGGAAGTGGGGCTAGTGCACACAGGGATGTGATGTAAGTTCAAATACACATCAATTCAAGACTTCAGGTAAATAAAATGCAAGGTCTCAACACTTATGTTGATTACATGCTGAAATACACGTTAGGTCAAATAAAATATATTAGTAAAATTAATCTCGTGTGTGTGTGTGTGGCATCCATGTGCTCAGGCGTTCGGTCACGTCCAAATCTTTTGGGACCCCACAGACTGTAGCCCGCCAGGCTCCTCTCTCCATGGGATTTCCCAGGCAAGAATACTGTAGTGGGTAGCCATTCCCTTCTCCAGGGGATCTTCTTGACCCAGGGATCTAACCCTTGGTCTCTAATGTCCTCTGCATGGCAGGCAGTTTCTTTACCACTAGCGCCAACTTATATACATGGACAGCCCTTCTGAGTAATACTGCCTCAACTGGTAAACTAATTTTTCATTAAATATTTGAAAAATAAAAGCAAACACTGGCAGAATTTACATAATTGCGCAAATATAAGCTGTGAAAACAGGCTCATTTTTTTCATACAGGCACTTGCATTGGAATAAAATGCTTAAACAATAGGGTATTTCCAATAAATGGTTGTATTGTCTACTCTGGGACACGAAATTGTTTGCTGTTCCACAGACTGTCTTAGTTACACAGACTGTACTGATTAGGTGTCATTAATACTATAATAAAGGTTCATCTCTAATCCCCAAATAGAGAATTTAAGAGTGCTAGTCTCTTAGATGAGGCTTTCCAGGTGGCTCAGTGGTAAAGAATTTGCCTGCAATGCAGAAGAGGTGGGTTCGATCCCTGGCTTAGGAAGATTCCCTGGAGAAGAATTCTTTCTTGGAAAATCGCATGGACAGAGGAACCTGTGGGCTACAGCTGATGGGGTCACAAACGAGTTGAACATGACTCAGCGACAAAACAACAGCAAATTCTCTTTTATAAAACGATCTTCCATATACTCTTTTTCAGATTCACTATTTATTAAAATACCAAAATTTAGGTTAGCATCTCTAGACCAGGTTTCTAACGAAACCTAAATTAAATTGTACAGAACCTTAATTTCCTATGCAAGAATTTTATTAGAAACAAGACCATTCATTTTGATATTTAATTAAGACTATACAGAGATAAACAATGAGCAAATATTTGTGCTTTACTGAGGACTCTTTTCTTCTCTAAGGAGGATTATTTTTCCTTGTTTTTCTAATCTCTTTGCAGAAAATAAAACTAACCAGGATTTAATTATATCATCTTAAAAAAATAAAAAGATAGCCACAAATTTCCTTTTCCATGGATAAGTCAATGTGATCAAAGCCATTAATCTCCCAAATTTCCAGACAGAAACATCACAATGTTTAGTCAGTCAGTATACTTATGAGTTTGTTGCCAGTTGGTACATTTAAAAGTTGGTTTCAAGTCCTGAGATTTAAAATGTCATGGGGGGATTTTCTAATTTATTCTTTTGCATTTGTCCCATAACTCTAATAAAAGTTAACTATAATATAATACTAAGTGGCATTAAAATACATCTTTAAATTATTTTTAATACATTTCCACTTAAGCTATGCAGAGGTATAAGAAAGATGCATGAAGCCAAGAGATAGCAAAGCAACCCTCCCATATTCCCTCCCTCTTTTGATATTCCCCAGACCATCCCTCTATTTCCCATTTCCTCAAGTCTTCCTCTAAGAAAAAGTAATAAATGGACGAAATAATTTGTGACAAATTAATCAACAAGACAAGTGGCATACAAAACAACATCCAGAAGCCAAAAGCTACTGTGAAGACTCCTGGCTGCCTTTACCAGACACTCAGTCTCTCTGCTTTTGGCAGAAAAATGCTGTTCAAAAACTGGGATCCTCAAATTCCCCTGGGGGCAAGCAACTTCAGAAATCCTTGTGATAACAACTGGGAATAATGACTATGGGTCTGATGTTTTCAGACTCTTGCTATCTTGCTCAAGTTCTAGCTTTCATGAAAATGTTCTTTTAAACAGCTTGAAGCATTTTAAAACTATGAAATATTTTAACAGCATTAAAAACCTTATGTAGACATGAATATGTAAGGGAGAACATTTTCAAGGCACTATAGATAGATATTTTCACAATTTTCAAATGCCTTTAAATTCTTATCACATTTAATACGCAAAAGGAGTTTCCTTAAAGGGAAAAAAATCAGGTACAGTGACCGTAATGGACTGAAAAATGAACAATACTTTGCAACTCCTCCCATCGAGAGGTGGAGTCTATTTTCCTATCCATTGAGTCACCTTGCTCAGTCAATAGAATGTAGGAGTAGCAACAGATGAGTTCTGAGCACAGGCCTCAAGAAGCCTTGCTGCTTCCGTTCTCAAGCTCTGAGAATCCTGAGACTATTACGAGAACAAATTCGAGCTAGTCTGCTGGGTGATGACAGACGTATGGCCTACAGCCCTGGCCCCCAACCACCATTTAGCCAGCTCCCAGAAGCTAAGCCATCATGCTGACAGCAAATGACGCAACTCAGGAGAGCTCAGCTGAAATCAGCAAAGGAAACACCCAGCTGAATCCAGCCCCAACTGCCAACCTACCGAAATGTAACCTAAATGAACTGTGGTGGTCTGAAGCCATGAGGTTTAAGGTGGTTTACTTCCCAATAAAAGGTACACAGTTCTCCATGATTGCCCTCACAGTATTTCAAATCAGCCCAATAATGATTAAAGTTTCAATTCAGCTTTGAATTTGTCTGCATTTACTCCACTAAATCTTCTAATCTCCCTTATTAAACTTAACCCAGACATAATCTCTCCTTTTCTCGTAACTCTCAACTGTTCTCAAGCACCAAATGTGCCTCTTCTGAACAGATCTCTACCCAAAAACAGAGAAGAACTTCCATAAAGGTTTTCTGCTCTTCCTTGAATCATCCTAAGGAGTTAGGGGGCGGAAAATGTTAACTGAATCAGATACTGCTAACCATCTATTCATACAGATGAAAGGTGTGGAATCAGATGCCTAAGTAAGCAAGAAAAGCAGACAAAGAGCAAATGTTAGTTAACAAACTTTTTTCACCTAGATGCAGTCACTTAAATGAGAATATTTTTTGGTTTTTGCATATATTATTCTCTTTAGAGTCAGGGCATTGAATTTCTCCTTAATTTTACTGTGCTTTAAAAAAAGGTTTTGCTATAAGTAAACAGCATCCCTTTAACAGAAATAACCAAGAGATTTACAACCGACAACAAATGGCTTTTTAAGAGGCCAGTGTATATGTGCTCAATCTACTGCAGAAAGCTGACAGTTTCAAAAACACTCTAGAAGTAATTACTTCTTTCAAGCTTTAGGAAATTCATCAATAATGATACTCGCAAATAAAAAAAAGGCTCTATCAATCTAAAAGTCTTTCAAGTGTTCAAATTTTTGCCAAATAACAGACAATAGAAATGGATATTCATCTCTTAGTACTTAAAACGAGAAATATTTTTCAACCCAGAGAATTACACAGGCTATGCTACCTACAGCCCAAGAAAACAACAATCTCTAAGGCAGGTGTCGTCACCTAGGAAGCCACAAAAGCAAGGATTTCTAATTCTAGGTGTTGGTAACTCAATCTGACAAATGAAGTTGCTTCTGGAGAAGGCAAACTATAACTAAAGGAATCGGCACCGCTACTAAAATTTTGCTGTGGCTGTAAACCTAATTCTTTTGCTTTAAATTATTTCAGAGATACGGAAAAAGCAGTATTCTAAGTGGAAGATCAGTTTTAACTATAGAACATATGACATCTTTCTATCCCAATTAGAATTTTCTCTCAATATTCCAGGTAGAACAAATTTAAAAGGTCCTTCCCAATCATAGTTACTTAGCATATGTGTCTCCTTTTATTATCTATTTCAAGTTCACATTGTTCTCATATACCAAGTGTCGCTGCGTGCCTACTACAGGCCAGGCACGCTTCTAGGCACCAGTAATAACAGCAAGACCAACACAAAGTCCCTGCCCTCATTAGCTACTATGGTGGTAAGTGAAATGACAAAAGAAGATTTTCTTTAAAATATGCTAGAATAGTTCTAATATATACTTTATGTAAAACACAGTATTTGAAAACTCAGGGGCTTTAAACCTTATATTCTGTAGATGCATTTGCTTTTCTTTCTAAAACCAACAACATTGAGCTAATTAAAACCAAACATGGATACTATTCATGTTCACTCTTTTTTAATCAGTTTTCATCTTCTACATGAAGTCATCGTTCTCTTAGGAAAGAATCCTTCAACTGTTTTAGTTCTATCCTTTAAAAGTAATGGATTTCCATTCAGATGTCTCAAACAGTGAACTAACTTGTTTTTCACATGGCAAACTCATCTTTTTTTTTTTTTTCATTTAAAAATGTAAACACCTTCAGCTGAGGAACAAATCAAAGAAGAACAACATCATGGAACAAACATTTACTGGCTTTATCAAAAGATGACCATCACCGAACAAGTATTTACTGATGACTAACTGTGTGCCAAGCACCGTGACAAGATAAATGAAGATGTTTGAGATAGCTTGATGTCACGTAGTTTTAAGTCTAAACAAGCAAGTAAAACTGTTCCTAAAAAGCCAAAAGCAGGGAGTTCCCTGGTGGTCTAGGGGTTAGGATTCATTGCTTTCAATGCCCTGGTCAAGGAACGAATCTTGCAAGGTGTGACCAAGATTTAAAAAAAAAAAAGCTAAAAGCAAATGGATCTCAGAGAATCTTTTAACCAAGAATTTATGGTTGAACTGCTTTAAAATACTTTAAAAGTTAATTCAAATTTCAACCAACAAAATGCTTTCAGTTTGTGATAAAGAAAACATATTACTTCATGTACGATTCCAAAATCACTGTTAACAAAAACTAACAAAACATATTTATTGGAAGTGATAGGATTATCATTACCTATAAACCACAGGGATTCCTGGTGGCTCAGACAGTAAAGAATCTGCCTGTTATGTGGGAGACCTGGGTTTGATCCCTGGGTTGGGAAGATTCTCTGGAGGAGGGCATGGCAACCCACTCCAGTATTCTTGTCTGGAGAATCCCCATACATGGATCAGAAAATGTTCCCACACAAACATTTATTTCATCTTTCACTGTAAAATTATTCAATGCTCCTTTTACAACAAACAGTAGCCTTAAAAATAGGCATTATTCACCAAATGTTTTTTTTAATGAAAGACTACTTACAAAACTAAAATAGTTTATTAAATCCCCAATGCTCTGATTTTTAAGGCCATTTAAATAAAAATCTAGCCTGTCAAGAAAGTTAAGTTCAATTATTAGAAGTCTACATTTTCTCACCCCATTTTACTTTGATAAATAAAGGCATACTAGTAATTTGAGCTATGGAGGATTTCCACGGTAAGCTGGCTACTGTGTATATACGTGTGTGTGTGCACACATCTGCATGTGTGTATGTGCTCAGTCGCGTCCAACTCTTTGAGACCCCATCAGCTGTGGCCTGCCAGGCTCCTCTGTCCATGGTATTTTCCAGGCAAGAATAAGCTGGCAATACTAAATATCAAATCCTGGTCCATAGGGTTGCTTATTTAAAGATGGACATATTGCTTATCATTTTACTACAATCGTTTGTCTAATCAACCTTAATGGGGAGACAGGACTATCTGAAGATAACAGGTTTGCAAAAAACTACAGGTTATTACTTCACTTGGAAACAGACTTGGATAACAGATTCTCTTGAATCACTTTACGCGCATGCACAAACATAGAAAAAAGTGATTTCTATTTGTCCATTGTAAAGGTCTACCTCCTTCATTTATAAAGTAGAAATAAAACCCACTGCAGAAGCACGTATTAGACTAAGTGCCATATACTGCATGCAGAGACACCTGTGGGCTGGGGAGCATCATACAAATGCTGTATTCTCCACTGTCACCATTGTTATCACTGCTCTGGTCCTCCCTCATGAGAACTTTTGAGGACTGGCCGCACTGGAACCTCTAGGACAGAGGGACTTAGACCAGGGTCCAAGGACACTGAGGGTCTTAAATACAGTTAGCCATTCATGAGCCCCTGGGTCGGTAAGAAAACTGCTGAATCTCTGAATAGAGAATACACAGCTTTCAACAGGTTCTGTGAAGTTTTTGTGGTTCTGAAAACAAGCCTGTTTTGAAGATCTAGGCTCACGTATCCAGGAGGGTAGGGGAAGAAAAGTCTTACACCATTTTCACGAACACCATTATTATCTGGTACAATCAGTCTGTTTGCCGAACAAAGGCTATGCGCGCTGCGTCAGCCTCTGTGATTAAAAGCAGCAGAAAAATGAGTAAGACTGTGCTCTGTCCTTGAGTTCTGGGACACACACACGAAAAAGAGCAAAAAACAAAAAACCCTGAGTCAGATATGTACAGAAAGGGGAATAAACACAATCAGACTAACGACCTGGTCTCAGGAAACGCTTCTCAGGAGAGGCAACAGTGGCTTATTAGGCCAACCCAAGAAATATTTCCTGGGTGCCTATGACGTGAACCCCGTATAAAAGGTTTAGCACCCACCCTCACAAGGAGCTGACAACTAAGAAGAAAAGGACTGTAAATAAACAATTACACTAGAGTGAAACTCACAATAATGTGAAAAAAAAAAAAAAAAGCCACATGCGAGAAAAGAATCAGCTCTATATGAAGGAGAAAGCTTGTCAAGAAAGATTTATTAAGCAGAGTCAGAAAATAAGAGCCGATCAGGAGATCAGTCAGCGTGTTACCCGAAGGCAGGGAGACAGGAAGCGGCGGGGCGCAGAGAGGTGAGCGGGCACGAGGAAGGGAGGAGCCCCACGTGGCCGCAACACAGGATGAGCCATAGTGATGAGGGAGCACCGGCAAAGGACACAGGAGGAGAGAGGCGAGTCACTAGGGCATCCCTGGCTACGCTGGAGAGCCTGGACTTCATGTAATAGGGACTCGAAAGGTTTTCCGGAGGAATTCCTCGAGAGACGGAAGCCCCTGGTCAAAAACCGTCTCTGTATTACCCAGAATACCCTCAATGTATCACATCTTTGTGATTGTTTAGTCAGTAAGTCACATCCGACTCTTTAAACCCAGGGACTATATAGCTCGCCAGCCTTCTCTCTGTTCACGGGATTTCCCGGGCAAGAGTACTGGAGTGGGTGGCCACTTCCTTCTCCAGGGGATCTTCCTGACCCAGGGATCAGCCCCAACGCTGCACTGGCCGGTGGATTCTTTACCACGGAGTCACCTGGGAAGCCCTGTGTCATACCTTAAACCACATCAATTTCCATGACACTACTTACTTTAAAAAATACGTGCATATAAATACTTCAAAATTTGATGAACAGAGTACATTTCCATTTATTTCTACTCATGAATTATGATGATGATCTAATGAGACAATAAGGAGTACATCAAGGCTGTATACTGTCACCCTGCTTATTTAACTTCTATGCAGAGTATATCGTGAGAAACACTGGGCTGGAGGAAGCACAAGCTGGAATCAAGACTGCTGGGAGAAATATCAATAACCTCAGATATGCAGATGGCACCACCCTTATGGCAGAAAGTGAAAGTGAAGAACTAAAGAGCCCCTTGATGAAAGTGAAAGAGGAGAGTGAAGAAGTTGGCTTAAAGCTCAACATTCAGAAAACTAAGATCCTGGCATCCACCCCCAGCACTTCATGGCAAATAGATGGGGAAACAGTGGAAACAGTGGCTGACTTTATTTTGGGGGGCTCCAAAATCACTGCAGATGGTGATTTCAGCCATGAAATTAAAAGATGCTTACTCCTCAGAAGGAACGTTATGACCAACCTAGACAGCATATTAAAAGGCAGAGACATTATTACTTTGCCAAAAAGGTCCATCTAGTCAAGGCTATGGTTTTTCCAGTAGTCGTGTATGGATATGAGAGCTGGAGTACAAAGAAAGCTGAGTGCTGAAGAATGGATGCTTTTGAACTGTGTGAACTGTGGTGTTAGAGAAAACTCTTGAGAGTCCCTTGGACTGCAAGGAGATCCAACCAGTCCATCTGAAAGGAGATCAGTCCTGAGTATTCATTGGAAGGACTGATGTTGAAGCTGGAACTCCAATACTTTGGCCACCTGATGTGAAGAGCTGACTCATCTGAAAAGACCCTGAAGCTGGGAAAGCTTGAGGGCAGGAGGAGAAGGGGATGACAGAGGATGAGACAGTTGGATGGCATCACCAACTCCATGGACATGAGTCTGGGTAGACTCTGGGAGTTGGTGATGGACAGGGAGGCTTGGCGTGCTGCAGTCCATGAAGTCGCAAAGAGTCAGACACGACTGAGCGACTGAACTGAATGAGACAATAAAATAAAGAGCTTAAAATAGGGCTAGTACATAGTGGGGTTAAGTTAGTTCTAACCTCAGTCACGCTGGACTCTTTGCAATCGCATGGCCTGGAGCCCACCAGGCTCCTCTGTCCATGGGATTCTCCAGGCGAGAATATTGGAGTGGGTTGCCATGCCCCTCTCCAGGGGATCTTCCCGACCCAGGGATCGAACCCAGGTCTCCTGCATTGCAGGCAGATTCTTTACCATCTGGGCCACCAGGAAAAGCACTCAATGAATATTAACTACAATTACATGTCAATGGTGATAAAGATGAAGGAAATAAGAGTACAATATATGGCTAAACTGGCTCAAATTAGAAAGAAGTTTTAAATCACAGAAATAGCTGGATAACTTTATCAAAAAAGGAAGAAAGAAAGAAAAGCAAAAATCAACTAGGTTAAAATTAAAAAGACCACATTTAGACTTTCTCCAGTATAAAATAAGTAGACACCTCTAAAGAATCTCTTTCAACAGATAAGTTTACTCAGCTACACGGAGGCCTAGCAATGAAACAGGTTAAATATGATAGCAGACATTCCGAGGGGGCATACATACTTCAATTCCCAAGGCAAGCTAATTGATAAGACTGGCCCTTGAAGTATATACGTGAATAGTTTCCTCCACTTTTATCACTGCTGCTAAACTGGATAACTGCCAACTCAACAAGTTCCGCATGTGCCTTTGAATAACAATCTTTCCAAGCCCATTTACTCTCAGTAACAAAGACATGAAAGGCTGCGCTTCGTGGCATTGTGTCCTATGTGGTGAGCATGCACTACATACACCCATACGTTTGCTTTTTTAAAAAACTAAATGCTATGAAGGCAGCTGCGAAGCAAAGCAGCACACCAAACACAAACGAATAGATAATCAACAGCTTGACAAACCCAGGCTTGTGAATGAAAATAATCCACAAAGGCAAAACAGCAGCAACTAAATGGTTAAGAAAAGAAAGTCCAACATGAGCAAACAACTCGAGTTTCAAGATCTACTCAATTTTCAGAATTGGGCAAGGCAGGCAACATGGAGCGCACAGCCTGGATGTGAATGGGATATTAAATCTCTACATACACAGGCCACTCAAAGTATGAACACTCAGGTCTTCAACAATTTCAGAACATAAAGGTGGTTCCCTGCCAGGAGGGCTGGGGGTGGGGAGAACAGGCTCATCAGGGCATCGAGCCACACACCTCACACACCAGCTGAGGCCAGGGCACCGAGGAGGACCAGGCAACAAGACAAGGACACAAGGAAGTCCATTCAGAGAGGAAGCGTGGGTTAAGCCAGCTCCAGCCGCTGTGTGGGTTAAACTGGTTTTAAAGGTTAGCCAGGACCCTAACAGCCAGATAAAACAATGTTTCCCTGAGAAGAGGCTTCGATTCAAGTCCAATACAGTTCAGGCAGTCGGGCAGGTGGCACTTTTATTAATGAGAAGGTCACAGTGTCACAGCTGCAAACACAGGTGAGCTACCTGTCCACCGCCACTAGACAGCAAAGCTCACTACCGTCTATATTCAGCACGAGTCACCCAATACTAACCACTTCGGGGCAATAATCTTAGTGTTTAAATGCCACCACTTTGTAACACTCAAACTCTGTTCTGCTAAATGTGCCAAAGAGGCACACATCATTCTGAGAATAAAAATGAAGGAAGGAGAGTCTCTGANAAGAGTCTGTATTTAGAAAGTTTTAAAGCATCTCGTGCCTCTCACGGTTGGGAGGCTGTAAACAATCACATGTGGTCGGACAAACCTGCTCAGGCAGGCTAGAGAAACTTCAGAGAAGTATGTAAGTTGAAACACTCTTGTCACGCCCAGGAATTTTTATTAACTAGAACTGCAAGTTAACTCCTCCTCTGAGAGAGGTGGTGGGGGAACAGCCCCCCGTAAAGTCAGAGGTATAGGTGAGAGCATAAAACAGACTCTGGTTTGGGGGGTAGATGCTCGGGAACAGGGGGTTTCCTGAGGCTCGATCCCACTTTTGTGTTTGCTGAAGCCTCCTTCCTCATGACCTTTGCCATGGAGCAGAGTTCCTCATGCTGGCTCCCGGCAATAAAGGACAGAAATGGTATGGACCTAACAGAAGCAAAAGATATTAAGAAGAGGTGGCAAGAATACACAGAAGAACTGTACAAAAAAGATCTTCACGACCAATATAATCATGATGGTGTGATCACTCACCTAGAGCCAGACATCCTGGAATGTGAAGTCAAGTGGGCCTTGGAAAGCATCACTACGAGTAAAGCTAGTGGAGGTGATGGAATTCCTGTTGAGCTGTTTCAAATCCTGAAAGATGATGCTGTGAAAGTGCTGCACTCAGTATGCTAGCAAATTTGGAAAAGTCAGCAGTGGCCACAGGACTGGAAAAGATCAGTTTTCATTCCAATCCCAAAGAAAGGCAATGCCAAAGAATGCTCAAACTACAGCACAATGGCACTCATCTCACACACTAGCAAAGTAATGCTCAAACTTCTCCAAGCTAGGCTTCAATAATATGTGAACCATGAACCTCCAGATGTTCAAGCTGGTTTTAGAAAAGGCAGAGGAACTAGAGATCAAATTGCCAACATCTGCTGGATCATGGAAAAAGCAAGAGAGTTCCAGAAAAGCATCTATTTCTGCTTTATTGACTATGCCAAAACCTTTGACTGTGTGGATCACAATAAACTGTGGAGAATTCTGAAAGAGATGGGAATACTAGACCACCTCACCTGCCTCTTGAGAAGTCTATATGCAGGTCAGGAAGCAACAGTTAAAACTGGACATGGAACAATAGACTGGTTCCAAATAGGAAAAGGAGTCAAGGCTGTACACTGTCACCCTACTTATTTAATTTACATGCAGAGTACATCATGAGAAACACTGGGCTGGATGAAGCACCAGCTGGAATCAAGATTGCCAGGAGAAATATCAATAATCTCAGACATGCAGATGATACCACCCTTATGGCAGAAAGTGAAGAAGAACTAAAGAGCCTCTTGATGAAAGTGAAAGAGGAGAGTGAAAAAGTTGGCTTAAAGCTCAACATTCAGAAAACGAACTTCATGGCATCCGGTCCCATCACTTCATGGCAAATAGATGGGGAAACAGTGGAAACAGTGGCTGACTTTATTTTGTGGGGCTACAAAATCATTGCAGATGGTGACTGCCACCATGAAATAAAAAGACACTTACTCCTAGGAAGAAAAGTTATGACCAAACTAGACAGCATATTAAAAAGCAGAGATATTATTTTGCCAACAAAGGTCCATCTAGTCAAGGCTGTGGTTTTTCCAGTAGTCATGTATGGATGTGAGAGTTGGACTATAAAGAAAGCTGAGCACCGAAGAACTGATACCTTTGAACTGTGGTGTTGGAGAAGACTCTTGAGAGTCACTTAGATAACAAGGAGATCAAACCAATCAATCCTAAAAGAAATCAACCCTTAATATTCACTGGAAGGACTTGTTGAAGGTCCAGCTTTGGCCATCTGATTCGCAGAGCCAACTCACTAGAAAAAAGTCTGATGCTGGGAAAGATTGAGGGCAGAGGAGAAGGAGGTGACAGAGGATGAGGTGGTTAGATAGCCTCACAGACTCAGCAGACATGTGTGTGAACAAATTCCAGGAGATAGTGGGGGACAGGAAAGCGTGGTGTGCTGCAGTCCATGGGATCACAAAGAGATGGACAAGACTGAGCAACTGAACAACTGCTACTCTTGGCTAAGTGTAAAAGCAAAAGGAGAAATCAGGGCCATGTGAGAAAATCTTGTTAGATATCATTAGAGTTTAATAGTCAAGGAAATTTCTTCAACATTAAAGAAACAAATTATTTGAAAACAGTTAAGAGAGTTGGAGTTATTTTACCAGGTGATGAAAAGGCTATATTGGAGCTTATTTTCTATTGTATTTTGGAAGTTACTGAGACTAGAACAAGGAAAAAAGTTCTCTATTTTCACAACTCCAAACTCAAAAAACAGAATTACACTGCAACAAGAAAAAGTAGGTAAGATATACCAGAAGGATTTGTTTTTAAAAGGGCAATTAAACATTCTCATGGACTGCCATGAAAGTCTACAAAAAATCTATCCCTAGGCTTTTCTAAAAACAGAAGAAACAACAATATGTTTAGGATAATCCTACACACCACTTTCGAACCACGCTTCCTAAAATAAACCCTTTCATTGCACTACTCCTCTCACTAAAATAAAACAAATAAACAACTTTCAGTGGTTATTGTCTCTTCAAATTATTTTGACTGATTTTTAAGGCATTCAATTATTCGCTCATATAAAAATGACTGAAATTTAATGTTCTCCCAAAGGTGATCTTCCCTATGCCTCATGAATATTTGCTGCTCACTTATGTCACCATGTCTATGTTCATAGTAGGCATTCAATAAATTTTCTTTTGAATGAGTGAATGAATGAATGCAGTTTCTAGTACCCTTACCAAGTATCTCAAAATTCAGTATTAAACTCCTCTATAAAGATTTCTCTGAATACTAAGCCCTCAGTGATTTCCCTCTCAATTCTTTTTTTTCATTTAATTCTTATTGTAGCGACAGAAACACACAATTTACTATTAACATTTGCTTATTTATTTAACAAATGTTCATTAAATACTTACTGCATATAGTTCCCCATCACTGAGCAGATAATAAAGGTGAACTGAGCACAGACTCCCCTCTCAAGTAAACTTGCAGCTTTCTATTTAGTTTTCTAATTGGTACTGTCACTGTCAGGCCAAACATAGCTCGAAATAATTATTGTCTCATCTATGTCAATATTATTTTACTATATCACTTCATATAGGTTGCCAATTCCTTGAGACTGAAGACCATATCCTGAACTACTTCTGTGTAGACAAATCTCAGAACAGGGCTGAGCACAGAGCAGATACTCAAGGAGCAGTTGGTGATTACCTGCCTATTGGCCCAGCGCCTTCCAAAACCATGATCCAATGGAATCAAAAACAAACCACCTTGGCAAATAGGTTAAATATTCAGAATCCAAAACTTTCATAACCACCAGTGATACACTGATAGTATTATGGTTATAAGAAAATACTTAACTTATATAAAAATAACTTTGGTTATTCTGACTTCAGGCCCGTGGGCCTGCCTGTATCATTTTGCACTGCTACACTCCTCTCCACAAAAAGTAGCCTTTTCAATATTGGTATTTCAGTTGTAACCCCTTGGATGACTAAACATAGAATCTTTTCTTTGATAGTCAGCAAACTTAGTCCTTTATAAATTAAAAAGTCATAAGCATAATTGAAGTGAAACAACGGACCTAAAATATTAGCCATATATAAAAAAAGAAAACTAGAGTAAATCTGATCTTTCTATAGTAGGGTAGGAAAATTATTTGACGCTAGTGGCATTTCCACTTAAATGTTTTCTCTTCAACCAAAATTTAAATGTGACTACTGCTTCATGATCAACGGGTTGGTATTAAGGCTTAATACCTATTATTTCTAGACCAGTGCTTCCCAATATTTTTCAAGACATGACATATAGAAAATGCTGATATAAACTTACATACTGAGAAGGAACGAGAGACCGCTCACTCCAAAAGGCAAATAAAAGGGAAGGTTTCCTTCCAGGCCCCATCCTGCCTTCCTTTCCACACCAGGAAGGGAAAGGTTTCAATATTTTAACACATCTCTAACTGATTCAGGGTACATGGGAGGGCAGCTATACATGAGATACATATGATTAGAGGTTTCTTTAGTTGAGAAAAACATAAATACATGGGGAGGTAGACAGACAGGTCAAGGAAGACTGAATTAATGGCAGATTGTTGTAGGAAGGAATAAAATAAGCATACTAACACACTTCATGGCAAATAGATGGGAAAACAGTGGAAACAGTGACAGATTTTATTTTGGGGGGCTCCAAAATCACTGCAGATGGTAACTGCCACCATGAAATAAAAAGACGTTTACTCCTTGGAAGGCAATTATGACGAAACTAGATAGCATATTAAAAAGCAGAGACATTACTTTTCCAACAAAGATCCCTCTAGTCAAGGCTATGGTTTTTCCATTAGTCATGTGGATGTGAATGTTGACTATACAGAAAGCTGAGCGCCAAAGAGCTGATGCTTTTGAACTCTGGTGTTGGAGAAAACTTTTGAGAGTTTCTTAGACTCTCAAGGAGATCTAACCAGTCCATCCTAAGGGAAATCAGTCCTGAATATTCATTGAAAGGACTGATATTGAAGCTGAAACTCCAATACTTTGGCCACCTGATGCAAAGAGCTGACTCATTGTAAGAGACCTTGGTGCTGGGAAAGATTGAAGGTGGGAGGAGAAGTGGAGACTGAGGATGAGATGGTTGGATGGCATCACCAACTCAATGGACATGAGTTTGAGTAAACTTCGGAAGTTGGTGATGGACAGGGAGGTCTGGCGTGCTGCAGTCCATGGGGTCACAAAGAGTTGGACACGACTGAGCGACTGAACTGAACTGAACTAAGAATACTCTGGGGCTTCCCTGGTGGCACTAGTGGTAAAGAACCCACATGCCAATGCAGGAGACTTAAGAGACACAGTTCCATCCCTGGATTGGGAAAATCCCCTGGAGAAGGAAATGGCAACCCACTCCAGTATTCTTGCCTGGAGAATCCCGTAGACAGGCGAGCCTGCCGAACTACAGTCCATAGTATCACAGAGTCAGCCATGACTGAAGTGACTGTGCACACATGCATGAGAATATTCCAAAGTTAACGAGACACCAAAATAATAAGCCAGGAAGCAGGATACAATAAATACACACACACCACCACCACCACCACCCCCCCACCGCCACACACACACACAGAGGCATACCATATTCAAACTCCAAAAAACCAAAGACAAAGAAAATCTTGAAAGAAGTCATAGCAGGAAGAAAACCTCACCAATAGAGGAACAGTGACAAGAATTACAGCAGACTTATTATCAGAAACCATGCAAGCAGAAAGAAACTGTAACAAAATATACAAATTATCAAGAGAAAAAAATCAGTAATATATAGTTCTATAGCCAAAAATTTCTCCTTCAAAAGTGAAGGAGAAGTAAATATTTTCTTAGACAAAAACTGAGGGGACTCATTTTCAGCAGACCTGCCTTGCAAGAAACATTAAGATGAGCTCTTTGGGAACAAGGAAAATTATATTGGTAAGAAACTTGGATCTGTATTAAGGAAAAAGCACTGAAGAAGGAATAAATGAAGGTAAAATAAAATCTTACTTATTTTTATTCTTAATAGATCTAAATGATTCACAGTAATGTCATAGGGATGGGAAGGAAATATTAAAAATATTCCATTGTAAGTTATATGCACTATACACATGAAACAATACAGTGTTATTTGAAGATAGGCTTATACTATAAGCTCTAGGACAGTGACTAAAATTTTTTTAGGAAGAAATATAATTGATATGCTAAAAGGGAAGACAAAATGGAATCATATGAAATACTGCATCAAAATAAAAGAAAGCAGAAAAAAGGAGGAAAAGAAACAAAGAACAAATGTGATGAATAGGGAATAATTACCAACAAGATAGATATTAATTGAAGTATATTAGTAATCACTTTAAGTATGGATGATCTAAATCACACAATTAAAAGCTAGAGGTTTTCAGGATAGATAAAAGAATAAGATCCAGCTATAAGTTGTCTGCAGAACTTTACTTTAAATGCAGACTCATAAAGATTAAAAGAATGGATAAAGATATACCATGATAACATTAATCAAAAGGAAAGTGGAGTAGAAAATTATAAATAAAAATTTTTAAAGTGAACTGACTTCTAAATAACAACAACAAAAAGAAAGTTAGACTAACTATATAAATTTCAGACAGCATACTCAAAAAAAAGGAAAATTATCAGGGATAAAAAGGGTTATTACATAATAATATAGGGATTGATTCTTCAAGACAACAATAATCCTAAATTGTATTCATCTAACAAGAGGATATAAAAATACTTGAGGCAAAAACTGATAGAACTGCAATGGAAAAGAGAAAGTCAGATATTATGGCTAGATTTCAACCAGAGCTGAAGTCTTCTGATCTAAATTCTCTCAGTAATTGGTAGATTAATCCACATTCTTTCAGTAACTGATATATCAATCAGGCAGAAAACTAGTAAGGAAATAGCTGACTTTAACAATAGCAATCAACTGTATCTTAACTGGCATTTATAGAATATTTTATTCAACAATACCAAAATATAAATTCTTCTCAAACTCAGATGGAACATTCACCAAGAAAGACCACATTCTGAAACACAAAACACACCTTAGCAAATTTAAAAGAATAGAAATCACAATGTATGTTCTCAGACCACAATGGAATTAAACTAGAAATCAATAACAGAAGGCTGAAAAATCCCCAAATATTTGGAGATTGAACAACAAACTTCTAAATGACACATAGGTTAAAGAAGCAGCAAGAGAAATTTTAAAATATTTTAAATTAAATTAAAATGAAAATACAATTTATCAAGATTTCTAAGATTCCACAAATTAAGTGCTTAGAGGGAAATTTGTAGTCTTACATGCCTATATTAGAAAGGAAGAAAAATATAAAATTAGTAACCTATGTTCCTACTTTAGGAAACAGGGAAAAAAGAGCAATTTAAACCTAAAACAAGATGGAGAAAAGAAATAATAAGAATGAGAAAAGAAATCAGTGAAACTGAAAATAGAATAATGGAGAAAATCAACTAAATCAACTAGTGCTGAGAGGGGTGTGGATTTTAACATAACTGGCTTAGTTTTGGCCAATTCTGAATGGAAAGGAGGAAGATAAGGATGGGTGGCTATGTCAGCCATGGAATCTATCACTTTTTCAGAATTTCTTCAACTACTCAGTTCTTTGTTATTTGTTCCTGTATTTATTAAGCAAAAATGTATTAACATCCTAGTACACCTGATGCAGAGCCGACACTGGAAAAGACCCTGATGCTGGGAAAGATTAAGGACAGGAGGAGAAGATATTTGGATGGCATCACTGGCTTAAAGGACATGAGATTGAACAAACTCTGGGAAACAATGAAGGACAATGAAACCTGGTGTGCTGCAGTCCATGAGGTCACAAAGAGTGGAACATGACTTAGCTGATGAACAACAACAGTGCCAGGCAATGTATTAATTTCTAGACAACTACGAAGATAAGACTTGATTCCTACAATAACATAAACAATAATAGCTCCTATCATTTATTGACCCCATCGAAGCAATTGTTCAAAGAACTTTCACCTATTAATTCATTTAAACTCATCTATGCAGCCATGAAATTAAAAGACACTTACTCCTTGGAAGAAAAGTTATGACCACCCTAGACAGCATATTCAAAACCAGAGACATTACTTTGCCGACTAAGGTCCATCTAGTCAAGGCTATGGTTTTTCCAGTGGTCATGTATGGATGTGAGAGTTGGACTGTGAAGAAGGCTGAGCGCTGAAGAATTGATGCTTTTAAACTGTGGTGTTGGAGAAGACTCTTGAGAGTCCCTTGGACTGCAAGGAGATCCAAGCAGTCCATTCTGAAGGAGATCAACCCTGGGATTTCTTTGGAAGGAATGATGCTAAAGCTGAAACTCCAGTACTTTGGCTACCTCATGCAAAGAGTTGAGTCACTGGAAAAGACTTTGATGCTGGGAGGGATTGGGGGCAGGAGAAGGGGACGACCGAGGATAAGATGGCTAGATGGCATCACAGACTCGATGGACATGAATCTGAGTGAACTCTGGGAATTGGTGATAGACAGGGAGGCCTGGCGTGCTGCGATTCATGGGGTTGCAAAAAGTCAGACACGACTGAGCAACTGAACTGAACTGAACCCACAGTAGGTATTACTGTTATCTCCAACTCATGTATGAAGAAAGTGAGGCATTAGAAAGTGAATAATTTGCCACAATCACATAGCTACTAAATAGCAAAGTCTGACCAAGCTCTTAGTCATTATAATACTCCAGTTCAGTTCAGTTCAGTTGCTCAGTCGTGTCTGATTCTTTGGATCCCATGAATTGCAGCACGCCAGGCCTCCCTGTCCATCAACAACTCCCGGAGTTCACTCAAACTCATGTCCATCGAGTCGGTGAAGCCATCCAGCCATCTCATCCTCTGTCGTCCCCTTCTCCTCCTGCCCCCAATCCCTCCCAGCATCAGAGTCTTTTCCAATGAGTCAACTCTTTGCATGAGGTGGCCAAAGTACTGGAGTTTCAGCCTCAGCATCAGTCCTACCAAAGAACGCCCAGGACTGATCTCCTTTAGAAAGGACTGGTTGGATCTCCTTGCAGTTCAAGGGACTCTCAAGAGTCTTCTCCAGCACCACAGTTCAAAAACATCAATTCTTCAGCACTCAGCTTTCTTCACAGTCCAACTGTCACATCCATACATGACAGTGGGAAAACCATAGCCTTGACTAGATGGACATTAGTTGGCAAAGTAATGTCTCTGCTTTTCAATATGCTATCTAGGTTGGTCATAACTTTCCTTCCAAGGAATAAGCATCTTTTAATTTCATGGCTGCAGTCACCATCTGCAGTGATTTTGGAGCCCCCCAAAATAAAGTCTGACACTGTTTCCACTGTTTCCCCATCTATTTCCCATGAAGTGATGGGACCAGATGCCATGATCTTCATTTTCTGAATGTTGAGCTTTAAGCCAGCTTTTTCACTCTCCTCTTTTACTTTCATCAAGAGGCTTTTTAGTTCTTTTTCACTTTCAGCCATAAGGGTGGTGTCATCTGTATATCTGAGATTGTTGATATTTCTCCTGGCAATCTTGATTCCAGCTTGTGCTTCTTCCAGCCCAGCATTTCTCATGATGTACTCTGCATGTAAGTTAAATAAGCAGGGTGACAAT
>SJYQ01001940.1:458935-478238 GCA_006410935.1 Redunca redunca
TTTTTTTTTTTTTTTTAAAGGGAAAAGGGAGGATCTTAAAAATAGTAAGAACTAAATTCAGACAGCTGAATATGTCCTCTGTTCTATGAGAAGCATACAAATGATATCCCTATGTAACAATGCTGAAATAGGTAAAACACCACAAAAACTCAGTTTTATTATATTCAGCCAATGATCTAGTTTAAAGTTAAGTCAAAGGCAAGAAGCAAAGAGACAATGAGGCAGGCAGGTTCATGGTCTTCACAGTCACAGTAGCTCTGAACAGGCCCACGGCCACCAGCCCTGTGTGAAAGGCATCCCTAGAGGAGGTGAGAGCTCAGCAGAAGTGGGCAAGCAGCAGAGACTTAAGTTCCCTTAGTCTGATTCTTCAGGACCCCATGGACTGAAGCCTGCCAGGCTCCTCGGTCCATGAGATTCTCCAGGCAAGAATACTGGAGTGGGTTGCCATTTCCTTCTCCAGGGGGTCATCCCAAGTCAGGGACTGAACCTGGATTTCCTGCATTGCAGGCAGATTCTTTAGTCACCAGGGAAGCCCATACTGACCTTCTAGAAAGATGCTAATGACTTGACCTGGGCCAGGCCAACCCCAACTCATGCTGGAGTTTGCCTGTCTTGTCCCAGGGGGTACCCACTGGTGTTTCAGAACCGCCCCTACCTTTCCTCATCTGCCAGGCACCTCCCCACACTCCCAACCTGCCCTCAAAATCAGTGAGACAAAACCCAAACAAAAAAGTGGCATATCTAATTTAGGATTTCTATCGCACTAACATATTTTTTCATGAAGGAATTCGACACCATGATACCAGATGTCTTGCTGAGGATCTCTGTAAAAACAACTTGGGCTGATAATCCTACTGCCAAAAAGAAAATATCTTGCAACGTATACCAGGGCAATGTGTAAAAACTATTACATCACCTTTATGCTACTTCAAAAAGCATATAAACGTAAATCTGCTGTATTTTCCTCTGTAACGGAAGGACTATAGAAGAGATGACCTAGAAATTTCCAATTTTTCTCTCACCTTTAAATCTCAGTCTTTGTACCAATGCATAACAGTTAATCATACACTTTCCTAAACCAATGCCCATAAGCCCAACCCATGCCCGGCCTCTCACTAAATTACCACCTGGGAAGTCTGGCACTGCCATTCAGCTTGAAAATGACTAAAAGTATTTCAGAACACTGCCCTGTTCAGCTGATTGGCTGCACACCCTCTCCCCTATCTGCCCACCCCCGATAGTAAGAATATTCCAGTCTCTTCAATTTACAGACCAAAAATGCTAGTTTCTAAATAGGTCTTTAAAAAGCAACAATAGAAATACTCTTCTCAACTTGAAAGGAAAAAACCCAAAAGGCAGTGCTCACATAATTTAAGACATAAAGGAAATGTAAATTAAGATTTTGTTTCTATTTTCCGTCTTTCAACTATGACAGTTCTCTTTCAAGGCGTTCAAAGCCCACCTTGGAGAAGAGAAAAATAAGTAGGAAAAATTGTCCTTATGAAATTCATAAGAACACTTCATACTTTCAGCTTCAGTTACTAAATTCTGGGTATTTTTCTATGTTGCCATTGTACCTGAAAACTAATTCATATCAGAGAGTATGATAAGGGAAAAGATCCATTCCACTCCAGGTGGGTGATTTCTAACTGCTGTTGGCAACGCTATTTTCTCTTGAATTAAACCATTACAGATCTTTTAGATGAGTGGCATGTAGTCTACAGATCTATACCACATACAGCTGCTGCTAAGTTGCTTCAGTCGTGTCCGACTCTGTGCGACCCCAGAGACGGCAGCCCACCAGGCTCCCACGTCCCTGGGATTCTCCAGGCAAGAACACTGGAGTGGGTTGCCATTTATTTCCTTCCCTAACGCATGAAAGTGAAGAGTGAAAGTGAAGTCGCTCAGTTGTGTCCGACTCCTAGCGACACCATGACTGCAGCCCACCAGGCTCCTCTGTCCATGGGATTTTCCAGGCAAGAGTGCTGGAGTGGGGTGCCATCACCTTCTCCAATACCACATACTAGAGGTATGTAATTCACTAGAGAAAGAATCCTCTGAATAAACAAAAACACATTAAAAATTGTGTATCCTCTGAAATCACTTATTTCTAGGACAATAATTACATTTTTCATGTGCTGTACACCTATGAGACATGGAACTATATACTGGGGTGGATACTGGCTGAAGAACTTATTTGTGGTGTTACTGAATAAAAACTTGAAGATTTAAAACAATAAGAAAAAAATATGCCTTTTAGAATGGACATATTCGTAAAGGAAATAGCAGTGAAATTAATAAACAAACCGAACTCTGTCTGTGGCTGATGACTGCTGGGGTTACCCAGTTTCCCTTTATTTCCCCTAGCAGTTTCAGAAGGCAGGAGATTCAAAACAAAAATAACCTTTAATTTACTCATTCAATCTTCTACCATGTAATAAGCAGCGTCTATCAGGCAATATCTGGTGGGTGCTAAGGATAGAAAATATATGCGCTAAAAGCCTGTCCTTAAAGGTAGTTTTGTTATGAACTGTGTCTCCCAAGATTCATGTGTCCAAGTCCTAAATCCCCAGTCCCTCAAAACATGACTGTCTTTAGAGATAGGGCCCCAAATGAGATAAACGAGTTAAAACGAAGTTTAAATGAGGGGGCGGTCCCTCATACAAAGAGATGAGGACACAGAAATAAACAGAGGATCATGTGACGTCACAGCAGAAGACGGGTCAACTACAAGCCAAGGAGAGAGGGCTCAGCAGAAACCTACTCTGCCAACACCTTGATCTGTGACTTGGCAGCCTCTGCAATCGTGAAAAAATAAATTTCTGTTGTTTAAGCACCATGTCTGTGGCAGACCTCTGTTATGGCTGCCCCAGCAAACTAATAACATGGTTCACGCGCCAGCAGGGGAGACTGACATATAACTATAAAATCCATGAAAAGCAGTTAAATTAGAGGTATGTACAAAATGCAAAATAATAAATATATACTCTAGCATAAATGACTGTCCTGGATGTTCTGTTTTTAGGGCCTCATTCCAGGAGGAAGGATGTATAAAAGAGCACTGCTACTACTTCCAAAAGGCATTAAACAACAGACGCTAACATGTTATTTCACTTTATCCCCACAAAAATCTTTCAGTAAATTGGAGTGCCCCCATCTTATAGGTGGAGGAAGTCAATTTTAAGAGGATAATCAATCTGTCCAAGACCATCAAATTAACAGCTGAGACAGCCACGATTCAAAGCCAGGTCCCTCCAACTCAACCTTCTAGAGCCTACATCTGCCCTTCAAACGAAACCTAGAGAATTCTGTAGGCTCCCTTATTTGCAGCTGTGCACTAACGTCTGAATAGCATGGTAGGTGGCAGAGTGGTGGCCCATGTCTGCACCTGCACCAGCTGGAAAAACTTTGGAAGGGCCTCTCAAGAGCTACAGAAAAATCACAGTGAAGCTTTTGATAAAATACAGAACAAACCTGGAGATCAGGATCAGGGGTTGTGGTTTCAATTCAGGTTCCTCTGGTTCCATACTACACAAAGACACAGGCAACGGGACAAAAAGCATGGATGTGCATTGCGCCCTATGGGCCAAAGGGGAACTGTGAAGGAGTCAACACGGGGGACATTTACTTTAGAAAGAAATGAGAGGGAAGAGCAAGCCAGGGTGAAGAGAACATACTCACCTGTTTCTTCATCTATTCTGAAAACACCAACCCCAGAGCCATCTCGAATGGAGTAGTGGATCTCCCCATCTCGTCCCATGTCCTCGTCACGAGCGGACACCTTCATGACTGAAGAACCAATAGGGGCGTTTTCTTTCACCGCACCCTTTTCCACAAAGCTGGGAAACACCGGTGGATGGAGGTTCTCATTCACGTCGATGACCTCAACTTCAACGTAGCAAGTGGAAGACAGAGAAACGGGCTTCCCTTTGTCTTTGGCCCTCACCGTGAGGTTATATACCTGCTTCTTCTCAAAGTCCAACTGCTGTATGATTCTTACGGCTCCGCTGAGCTTATCCACGTCAAAGTTTCCTTCTCCGTGGTCCAGGAGACTATACCTCACTTGACTAGACTGACCCAAATCAGGGTCGTGGGCCTCTAACCACATGATTATGGTCCCCTCTGGAAGGTCCTCTCGAACTTTCACGCGGTAATTAGGGGGAATAAACTTGGGCGGGTTGTCATTCACATCCTCTAAGGACACTTTGAGAATCACGGTGGAGAGCAGCTGGGGTTCTTCCCTGGCTTGATCCCTGGCTTCAACCTTTAAGTAATACACGTGCTGCTCCTCACGGTCCAAGGGGTTCAGGATTTTAACCACGCCAGTCATGCTGTCGATTGAGAACTTGTCTGTGTCCGTGAGAATAGAGTACCTCACGTCTCCGTTTGGCCCCAGGTCTTTATCTGTGGCTTCCACCTGGATGATGTCCCTATTTCTCTCTTTGTCTTCGCTCACTTCAACAAAGTAGCTCTCCTGTAAAAATTCAGGTGGATTATCGTTGGCGTCCAGGACTCGGATCTCCAGCAGATGCCACGCCGCCCTCTGTGGCAGGCCCAGGTCAGACACGGTGATGTTCAGGGTGTACCTGTCTGTCGTCTCACGGTCAAGGGGAGACAGGATTTTGAGCATCCCCGTTTCCATGTCCATAATGAAGCAGCTATCTTCATTTCCTCCGGAAATGGCGTAGACCAGCTTCCCGTTGAAGCCAGTGTCGAGATCAGTAGCATTCATGACAAGCAGGCTGGAACCCACAGGCTGGTTTTCCTTGACCTGGATCCCAGCGGGAAGAGTACTTCTGAACTGGGGCGTGTGAGCGTTGACAGAGTGGGAATCAAAGAAGACGTCCTCGACCTCTCCTTGGCTGTGCAGCTTGTTCGCCTGCAGGAGTTTCTCCGCCAGCATTTTGGCCACGCCCGTCTCCTCACACTGCAGGCTGACTGGCTTGCGAAGGGCAGCCACGGTCATGTTGATGTATAACGGGGTGGCAAAATTCTCTCCATCCGTAGCCGTGATTCTCAGGCTGTGAAATGACACCTTGGCCCCTAAGCCATCCATCAGAGACTGCTTTAATGACAGTACCCCGGAGTTGGGGTTCAAGCTGAACAAGTCCAGTTCATTTCCAGCCTCGATCTGGTATCGCACCAACTGAAGTTCATCGGCATCGATAGCAGAGACGGTAGTTATCTGCTCCCCGACGCCCAGATCCCTGGGAATCGTTCCTTCACAATTTATCTTCTCGAACAAGGGTGTGTTGTCATTCAAGTTATTAAGAGTAAGGGTGGCAAGGATCTCAACCTCTCGGCGGTAGGGCAAGCCCCAGTCTGATGCCCGAATCCTCAGAGTGTAAACCCGTGGCATCAGCTCATAGTCCAAGTTTTCTGAAGTACTCACGGCGCCTGTGAAATGGTTAATGACGAACGGCACGTGATTTAAGTTTGCAATGCTGTAAGTCACGTACCCGTTCTCACCCTCATCAGGGTCTACAGCGCTCACACTCATCACCGTGGTACCAATGGGCACGTTCTCGTCAAAAGATGCTTTGTAGGCTGTCTGGGTAAATTCCGGAGGGTGGCTGTTGGCACTCAAGACTTTAACCAAGACTCTGGTCGAGGCTTTTCTGTCGCTGGTTGTGACTTCGAGCTCAAAATGGGATGCCTGCTGCCTTTTCAGGGGTTCTAAGATGGAAATGAGACCAGTGTTGTGATTCAGACTGAATTTAGCTTTTCCAGGTGTGCTTTTAAAAACATACTTCAAATGAGGATAGCTAGGCGTGGCTTTTACCACGACCACGGGTGTGTGGGGAGGAGCGAATTCGCTGATTTCTGCTCTGTAAACCTCCTTCTCAAACCTGACCGGCCCCGCTTTGAACCGCGGCGAAATCACACGGATCACTTTCACAGAAGAGAACTGGGGAGGAGTTCCTTTGTCTTTCGCCTGGAGCGTCAGGTTGTAGCCGAAAGGATGACTGTCCCAGTCGATGGCGCCAACGGCTTTGAGCTTGTATTCTCTGCTCCCTGGAGAGGACCTCACTGTTCTGAACTGCTGAAGGAGGTCTCCCGCCACAATGCTTAAAGAAGCAATCTCCCCGTTGGCGCCCTGATCGCAGTCGTCCACAGTCACGATGGCGTATGTGGGGTCCCTGTCCAGTTCGGACGGTGACGAGGTCACAGCTGTTATCACGGGGGCACATGCGTTGGCCTGTTCTACGTGAACCGTGAGCTTGGCCATGCTGCTGATGCCGCTGCTACCGTACAACTTCATGCCGCGGTCCACGGCGAGAATCTCCATCTCATAGACACTGGTCTCTGTGTAGTCAAGTCTGCCCGTTAAAACAATGGTACCACTGGTGGGGTGGATGGCAAACATGTCTGTTCGGTCTTTGAAACTGTAGTAAAATTCTCCATTGGTGCCTATGTCTGCATCCGTGGCACTGACTCTCGCGATACTGGTCCTTATGGCTGTGTTTTCAGGTAGAGACACGCTGTACGAGGTGGGGGAGAAGAGGGGTCTCAGGTCATTTGTATCCAGCACTTGCACCCTGACCTTTGTTCGTGCTTCAGCGTTAGTATTTTTTTCCACTGCTTTGACAATCAATGTGTAGTGGTCTTTCACTTCCCTGTTGAGAATAGCTGTATTTCCTCCTTTGGTCCTTATTCTCAGAAAGCAAAAGTCTCCAAGAACGTACTCTTCGGCTTTGAATAGGTTTTCGTTGTCTCCTGAGATGATTTTGTACCTTAACTCCCACAGTGGATTTGTCATGTAAATACCCATCTTTACGGGATGCCCCACATAGGTTTTCGCTGCAGAGTTTTCATGCACTGTGACGTTGTACTGGAAATGTGTGAACTGCAAAGGCGTCTGTTCCAGCGTTCCGCTTCCATCACCATCTCCGAAATGCTGGAGGAGGCGCAGCAGAAGCAGAAGCGAGGCCAAGTGCCTCCCCATCGCTTAACTGTCAGGCACCTACAAGCCAAGCAAATAAGAAACATTACTTCAGGGAAATGAACAAAAAGTGTACATTTTTTCTTGAGGCTTATTTCAGACCTCACATTTTAATACAGCATTTGCCATCTACACAGAGTATGAGTAAGTGCAATGGTTTTCCAATAGAAGTATTAACACTGCTAATATTTCTAGAATTACTAAGATCAAGAACAATTTTCCGTTTATTGACTCCAATGATCTTAATGACCATCCGCCAGCTGTAACAACAAAATTTATTCCTGCACTTCAATCTTGAAGGCAAGTATACTGCTGCTGCTGCTGCAAAGTCACTTCAGTCATGTCCAACTCTGTACAATCCCACAGACAGCAGCCCAACAGGGTCCTCCGATCCTGGGATTCTCCAGGCAAGAATACTGGAGTGGGTTGCCATTTCCTTCTCCAATGCATGCATGCATGCATGCTAAGTCGCTTCAGTCATGTCCAACTCTGTGCAACCCTACAGATGACAGCCCACCAGGCTCCTCTGTCCACAGGATTCTCCAGGCAAGAATATTGAAGTGGGCTGCTGTTTCCTTCTCCAGAAGGCAACTATAACTGACTGCTAAAAAGGTACACAAAGGTCCGTCTAGTCAAGGCTATGATTTTTCCAGTAGTCATGTATGAATGTGAGAGTTGGACTATAAAGAAAGCTGAGTGCTGAAGAATTGATGCTTTTGAACTGTGGTGTTGGAGAAGGCTCTTGAGAGCCCCTTGGACTGCAAGGAGATCCAACCAGTCCATCCTAAAGGAAATCAGCCCTGAACATTTATTGGAAGGACTGAGGCTGAAGCTGAAACTCCAGTACTTTGGCCACCTGATGCGAAGAACTGACTCATCTGAAGAGACCCTGATGCTGGGAAAGATTAAAAGCGGGAGGAAAAGGGGACAACAGATGATGAGAAGGTAGGATGGCATCACCGACTCAATGGACATGAGTCTGAGTAAACTGCTAGAGTTGGTGATAGACAGGGAGGCCTGGTGTGCTGTAGTCCACGGGGGCGCAAAGAGTCAGACACAACTGAGCGACTGAACTGAACTGAAAAAGGTACACAGTGAAGACTGTTTGCATTTGGTGCAGGTGTGTGCATGCTCAGTCGTGTCCAACCTGTGACCCTGTGGGCTGGGGCCCACCAAGCTTCTCTGTCCATGGGATTTCCCAGGCAAGGATACCTGAATGGGTTGTGATTTCCTTCCCCAGGGGATCCCCCCCACCCATACGTCTCTTGTGTCTCCTGCGCTAGCAGGCAGAATTCTTTACCACTAGTCTTTGTTTACATTTCCTTACATTAAGTGAAAAGTGAAAGTGTTAGTTGCTCAGTTATGTCTGAGTCTTTGTGACTCCATGGACTGTAGCCCACCAGGCTCCTCTGTCCATGGTATTTCCTAGGCAAGAATACTGGAGTGGGTTGTCATTCCCTTTTCCAGGGGATCTTCTTGACCCAGGGA
Source organism: Redunca redunca (assembly GCA_006410935.1). Taxonomy (NCBI): domain Eukaryota; kingdom Metazoa; phylum Chordata; class Mammalia; order Artiodactyla; family Bovidae; genus Redunca; species Redunca redunca. Next base: position 467,367 of record SJYQ01001940.1, read on the forward strand.
TTGAACCCAAGTCTCCCGCATTGCAGGCAGATTCTTTACCATCTGAGCCACCAGGGAAGCCTACATTTCCTTGTATACAGTAAATTAAGTGCTCAAAACCTCATGAACTTAACACTATTACAGTTCGGACACCTAAATCAGAACACCCAAAAAAACTCTCAATGGTGGTTTTATATAACCTCCCATAATGACAGCTTACAATCTCATTTCAAACTTTATCCTGAAATTATATTTCTTTATAAGAATGATTAAGTTCACTCCCTACATAATACAAGGGTTTAGCATCTCATTTGGCACTATATAACTATTTAAAGGTATGAAAATAATTATATAATCAAGTTTAATACTGAGGTCATTTCTGAACCAACAAACTGAGCCAAAAAAAAGTCTGTTTAGAAAGAGAAGACCAAGCGCTTGATGTCCAACGGGAGCTGCCCTCCCTCAACCAGGGACACGGATCTTGGCATCAGCACTGGGGTGTCATGACTGCTACCCACTACCAGTGCTCAGAGGGCCCACTGTCTTCAGGGCTCTGAATAACCTGTCCCCTGAACACAAAACACAAACACATGGAAAACTGAATCATCTAAGTGATCACATGCAGAGGGGCCGGATCAGCAAGGCAGCAGGCACTGCAGAGGGTCCAAGGGTGAAGCGGGAGGAAAGAGGACATTTGAGGAAGGGGTGCCCAGAACCAGTGGGAAGGCAGCCAAGACCACCGGGCTGGAGCCTGGCTGGGAAGCAGGACAACTACCTTCAGACCAACTGTTTCCCTAGGGGCCTACATCATTCACTTGGTAAATCAAGGCAGCTTCACAAGAGGACAGGATTGTGGCCCTGAAAAGGACCTCTCCAATAAACACCAGGGAAATGGGACTGCTCCCCAAGCTGAGAGAAACAGCAGGCTGGAGGGCTGGCCAAACAGGCAGGGGAAATTAGCACGGCAACTTAGATTCAGAGGAGCTTAACTCAGCAACCGCCAACTTTGCCCCATGAGTCATTTCATTAGGGGAAAAAAAGGAATAAGCTGATATGCTGAAAGCAATTAGACGCTTAACTGATACTGAATCACGTTGAAGTTGGGCAGCCTAACTTGTTGTTTAGTGACTACGTCTTCTCACCAGATCAAGTCAGGAAAGCAGACAGATTTTTGGCCTCTAGGACAACTGGTATTTAAACAAAATAAGGCAATCTTTTCCCAAAACTCTCTCTTAATTTGGTCCACAGATCTAATACTCAAGGGCAATTTGAGGAGGATGCAACAATCTGGTGATTTTATCAAAACAAGTGACAACTTTGATTCATGACTGAATTCAACCTACAGATGTCGAGAGCCCAACAGTAGACAGACTGCTGTGTTGCGCTCAGTCAGGAACCACTCTGTGACCCCATGGACTGCAGCCCGCCAGGCTGCTTTGTCCATGGGATTCTCCAGGCAAGAGTACTGGAGTGGGCTGCCATGCCCTCCTCCAGGGAATTTTCCCAACCCAGGAATCGAACCCAGGTCTCCCACACTGCAGGGGGATTCTTCACCATCTGAGCCACCAGGGAAGCCCATGAATACTGGAATGGATGGCCAATCCCTCCTCCAGTGATTTTCCCAACCCAGGAATTGAACCAGCATCTCCTACATTACAGGCAGATTCTTTACCAGCTGAGCTACCAGGGAAACCCCAGACTGTGCTAGGTACATGGAATTCAACAACTCATAAAATTATTTTAAAAGGCAAAGATCCTGATCCTGAGGCATTTACAAACCAGGGATAAAATGTAAAGAAAATGCTTTAAAGAACCATTAAAAAGATGATGTTCCCACAAGCACCTAAAGGTGCTAACTTAGAACACCTAAAGGTGCTAATTTAGAACACCTAAAGGTGTTTTAGAACACAATGTTACTATCAACAGTATCCACTTTACAACAAAATATCAACCCATGATTCTACTGCAAAATATTTTTGCTTAATTCTACAAATAAAATATTATGGAGTCGTCAAAAAGAGTAAGAGAGTACTCTATACACTGACATGTAAAGATCTCTAGGTATAGTAACAGGGGAAACTAAACCAATCCCATTTACATTTGCAAAAAGGAAGGGGAGATAAATACGTGCATGGTTCATGGATGTGCTTAAACATGACTGAGAAATTCTGAATGGATAAGAAGTAAACTGTTAACATTAGTAATAGTAACTTCTAGAGAATAGGCAGCTTGGGGAATGTTTACACCTTCACTTTACTATGTGAATTTTTAACATATATATATATACACACACACACACACACACACACACACACACACACACACACTATCATGAATTCACTTTTCTTTCGTTATTTGATTCATTCAACACCTCTTTAATTAATGAACACCTACCATACCCATTTTCCCCGATGGCTCAGCGGGTAAAGAATCTGCCTGCCCAAGCAGGAGACACAGAAGACTCGGGCTTGATCTCCTGGGAATAGGAAATAACAGCTCATTCCAGTATTCTTGCCTGAAAAATCTCATGGACAGAGAAGCCTAGTGGGCTCAGGTCATGGGGCTGCGAAGAGTCAGATACTACTGAGCACGCACGAACCTCTGGGCTGGACCACCGTGTCTGGAACAGTTCTACATGCTGCTGATACATAAGTGAACCAAACTATCAACTCCTCACGGAAGGCACAGTTCCTGGTGAGAGACAAACAAACATGGAAACAAAGAGTCTATCAGATGCTGATGATGAGTGCTAAGGAGAAAAATAAAGCAGAAACAAATAGAGGCGGCAGTCAGAAACAAGGAAGGAAAAGAGAAAAATGACGCAAGTTTCTCAACCTCAGCTGTACTGACGTTCAGGGCAGATAATTCTTGACTGGGGAAGAAGGGCTGTGGGGCAGAGAGCTGCCCCAAGCATCCTTTGGTATTAAGCCTGCTCTCCACCCAACTAAAAGCCTACAGCCTTTCCTCCCCCAGCCCCAGCAAAAGAGATGTCTGCAGACAGTGCCAAATGGCCCCTGAAGCTCAAAGTCTTGTCCGGGAGAGAAGTGCTAGTTAGAGAAACCACAAAGAAACAGATCGAGGTGGCTTGGCACAGTGGGTGAGGGGAGAGTAGCAAAGGAGATCCTTTCTTTAAGTATGCCCGTCATTTTACAATACCTTTAGATTATCAAAAAAAATTACAGTTTCCCCACTGACAACATCTCACCTGATGATGGTACACTTGTCATAACTAATGCACTAATATTAACACACTGTTAGTCACTGTCTAGTCCCAATGCCCTTTGTCTGTCCCAGGATCCCAGCCAAGACAGCCACGTTATATTCAGTCACCATATCATCTCAGACTCCTCTGGACTGTAACAATTTCTCTGATTTGCCCTGTTTTTCATGACCTTGACGGTTTTGAGACGTACTGGTCAGGTGTTTTGTAGACTGTCCCTGGACTGGAATTTGCCGGATGTTTTTCGCATGATTAGACTGGGGCTATGCGTTGAGGGGAGGTTGAGCTGGGGGGTGAAGTGCCACGTTCATCACATCGCCTCGGCGCTGGTGCTGACCTGGTCACCAGGCTGAAGCAGGGCTTGTCTGCTTTCTCTGCAGTGGAAGACTCACTCCCCGCTTTCCCTACTGTACCCTTTGGAAGGAAGTCACTCACTCCCCGCTTTCCCTACTGTACCCTTTGGAAGGAAGTCACTACGCAGTCCACCAGCCAGTGGTAGAGAGTTCTGCTACATAAATCATTTGGAGTTCTTCTGCAAGGGAGATCTGCTATCCTCTCCTAATTATGTCTTTATCATTTCTTCTGATCAGTGTGGCTTCATGGATAAAGGGTGATTTGCAGGACTTTGAATGCTATTAATACTACAAATAAAATGAAAACAGGGGAGTGACATGCTGGAATCTAAAGTGAAAGGTTATAACTAACCTAGACAGCATATTAAAAAGCAGAGACATGACCTTGCCAACAAAGGTCTAGTCAAAGCTATGGTTTTTCCCATAGTTATGTATGGATGTGAGTTGGACTATAAAGAAAGCTGAGCGCTGAAGAATTGATGCTTTTGAACTGTGGTGTTGGAGAAGACTCTTGAGAGTCCCTTGGACTGCAAGGAGATCCAACCAGTCCATCCGAAAGATCAGTCCTGAATATTCATCGGAAGGACTGATGCTGAAGCTGAAACTCCAATATTTTGGCCACCTGATGCAAAGAACTGACTCATTTGAAAAGACCCTGATGCTGGGAAAGATTGAAGGTGGGAGGAGAAGGGGATGACAGAGGATGAAATGGTTGGATGGCATCACCGACTCAATGGACATGAGTGAGTAAACTCTGGGAGTTGGTGATGGACAGGGAGGCTTGGTGTGCTACAGTCCATGGGGTTGCAAAGAGTCAGACACGACTGAGTGACTGAACTGAACTCAAAGTGAAAGGGCTGCTCAGGTACAAGAGTGGACAAAAGAAGGAAGGGTGGCCGGGGTAAAGCTGGAGGGAGACCAGTTAGAAGACACTGCAGGAGACACTGTACAGGTTAGAGACCCTGGTGGCTCTGCCCAAATGTGGTCATGGAGGGGGCGGGGAGGAGGGCGACACTCTGGATCCATTTCAGGACCCGCTGATGAACTGGAGGGTAGGGGCTGGAGGTAAGAAAGGGGGAGACATCCAAGAAGATCCTGGAGACTGTGTGCTGAGCTGGAAGTGGGCTTCAGGTTCTGAGAGAAGGAAGCCTGAGCTGAGGGAGGAGCAGATTTTAGGGAGCACAATCGGGGGTTCAGCTTTGGACACATTAGGACAGAAATGCCAACTGTTATCCAAGTAATTGATTTCCAGTCGGCAGTTAAACATGCAGGAGAGGCCCACCCCTGGAGACAGAAGCCTGACAGTGGTCAGAATGTGGAAGATGCTATTAGTGTATTTAAAAGCAGAAAACTAAATGAGCTCACCCGCAAAGAGAACAGCGACAGACAAGAAAGGAAAACCAAGGACAGAGAGCCCCGCTATCCTCCAAGACGGAGGAAATAGAAGGCAAGAGGAACCAGCCACTGGGGCAAAAGCAGCAAACAGTGGCAGGACTACGACGTCAGTAAGCAAACGGATCTCCCTGAACATCTGAATCCTAACAGGAGGACTTGGAGATGACCCATCTATCCTGGCTGGTGCCCTGCTGATCCCTACACCACAGGCGCCCTGGAGACCCCCCACAGCACGAGGAGAAGGCTCAAGATGTCAAACCCCTGCAGCTGTGCTTCCCCACAGCACCTCCGTAACCAGGGGCCCCTGCAGCCTCCGCCGCCTCCCACGTTTCTCTCCCAGCTGGATTCCCATCACCTCTCGCCCTTCACAACTCACCCACCGCAGTTCTCAGGGAACACACCACAGCTGGAATCAACATTTTTGGCCATGTTCATAACACAGACCTCTTAAAATCCTGAATTCACTCTGCAAACTTGGCTAACAGAATGCCACTGTAATCATAATAAACTATTAAATGAAAGGCTTTTTATCAGAAAGAAAAAAAATCCGCTTTCTAAGAGATAGTGTTATGTTATTGTTGCTTGGTCACTAGTTGTGTCTGACTCCTTGCGACCCCATGGACTGTAGCCTGCCAGGCTCCTCTGTCCATTGGATTTTCCAGGCAAGAATACTGGAGCGGAGGATGCAGTATTATTCCACTTTGGAAGCATTCTTCACCAGAGGATCTTCCTGACTTAGAAAGAATGGAACTCGTGTCTCCTGCATTGGCAGGCAGATTCTCTACCACTGAGACATCAGGGAAGCCCAGGAAATACTGTTAACCTTACAATAATTTAACCAAGAACTGCAAACTCAGGTTTCACCTTAAAACACCATGATCAAAGAAAGTGTGGCTACTACTCTATGTAAAACAAACAGCAAAGCTGGAAAACGCACGCGCGCGCGCACACACACACACACACACACACACACACACAAAACCTTAGAAAGACACCAAAACCATTTCATCTAAAAAGTACATTATTACCTAGCGCTCATGCTTATGAAAATTAAACTCCAAAAGCCATTTTAGCCAAAGGCTACACTTTTTATATTTAGAAGGTGATCACACTATTTGAACACACAGTAATCCAGGATTTCTTCTGTGCATTTTCCAAAGTGAAAACAAAGAATGGTTTATCTAGTTCAGCCTTTAGGGAAAAGGGCCTCAGGTCGAAAGCTTAAGTATCTTTAGCACAGATTTCTGAAAATCCATAAATAATAAAGATCATTTTTCTGGTATAAGTCAGGTATTAACACATTCATGTTTCTTCATCAGCAAGACTTCCACGTAAAGTGTTTCTGTCAACTCCTGTGACCACAGAGGCTTCATACAACAGAACACAGCCCCATGCTGAGAACATACTGCCTAAGTTTTAGATCAAGTATCCAGATCAAGTATTTAGATCTGAATCTTCTGAATAAAGATTCAGAAGTGCTAGGGGGTCGACACGATGCAATTCATACATTCTATTAAATGTTGCATATTTATTATTCAAAGTCACAACTCTTATGCATACCATTAGCCATTCCAGCCCTCTAAGAGGGAAGCAGGATCAGACTCTCCATCCCACATACGATAATAAAGTTACACAGAAATATTCAAGAATTTCATGTTTTCCCTCATCATACTATCTTCTATCCACCTCAGTGAGAACGTCACTAGAACTCAACTTATTACTGAAATTTAGAGCTTTCTGTTCAATTTGAATAGGGTCACATTTTAAAAGCATCTTCTAGAGATGTCTAAATAGTGAGGAAGATAACTGTTTTCAAAGAGAACTGTCATGAAGTTGTCAAAAGACAATAAGGAATGTAAACAACTCTAGCTTTTTAAAGATATTGTATATTAAATAAATGTTTAATGATCTCTAAAATCACTTAACAGGAGTCAATAAAGAGTACTGTCTGTCTTACAAAGCCTGCTTGTTACTCAGCTATAACCAATTCACTTGTCAGCTTCCAGATGACATTCACAACAGGAAAAAACCCTGCATTTTTCTAATAAATTATAATAGCCACAGACAGTAATTTTTAAAGCTTTCATTCTCAACACTGAAAAATGAATGGGCAAGTCTTGTTTATTTCTGGGTGCATACTAAATCCTTTTAAGCCATCTTTATACTTTTTTTCAGTAAAAATGGGGCAGGGGGTGGCACTACCAACCCAGAACTGGTATGCTTTGGTCTTTTTTTCTCGCCATTCATCAAACCACAAATCAAGTTCACAGCTAAGATTTCTACAACTTGCTTTGCATCTATGTCCTCTCTCTGAACCATTCCCTCCTGGATTCCCTCTTCCTGCAGACCTCACCCTAGCCTAATACCCCCCCAATCCCAGATCCCTAGCTCACTGAGGTGCTATGACGGACTACACTGACCCAGACGGATCTCTCTTAGCACGCTGGAGATCACTGTTCATTTGGCCTTCTCCCCTGCTGGACTGTCAGCTTCTTGAGAGCAGGACACCTGATTGCTCACCACTGTTTACTGTATCTGGCTCAGTGTTTGGCAAAGGAGATCCACAGTTGTTCAGGTTCATCAGTGGACAGATGGACGAGGATCGGGATGGAAAACAGAAGGTAGGACCGAAGGGAGGCTGCTGGCAGGGGGATAAGGAGGAATAACATGGGAAATTAACTCTTCCATCACTGTAAACCTAACAGAAAATCCAGGCACAACCACCTGGCCAGTAACAGTACTACAGACAGGTGCCCTGAAGAAGACTCTAATTTCCAGCAGCTCAGAAAGGGGTCACCATGCTTCCAAAGTGGCTATGGGCAACACCAGATCAGTGAGCTTATTATGAAGTACTATGCTTGAACATTATATGAAGATAAGAATTAAATAATTACTGATTTTCCTAAGTGGTCTGTAGAAGACATTTAATTATAGACTTATCTCCACATATATAATAAACTTTTCGAGGTAAGCCAGAATTTGGGCAATATAATTAAATCTCAGACTTAAAGATGATTTTTAAAACTTATACGCTGTGAAATAGATTCCTCATTTAATTCAGTAGATTTTTCAAATAAAAAGTTGCTTTCAGACAAGAGAAGAGGAAAAAACAGCAACTTACTGATGTTAGTTAAATGAATCATCTGCATCGCTCACTTCAAACACTTCTTACCAGCGCCTAAGGACAAACTAACACTTGCAAATTGAACAATTAGTTGAGACAAAAAGACATACCTTGGCTTCATCAACTATATAATTTGGTCAAAAGAAAGCTTACCTATTACAGTTTCCTACTCATAACGATTAAATAGACACCCAGCCTTCCAGCTTCCTGCTATTAAATCAGGTCCTTTAGGCCACAAATTACATCATGGAGACATTTAATGCAACAATAATGCACCAATTTGATTCAGTTTACTGATTCCATGTAAAATCAGCCAAACTTCGGTTGGAAAACAGGGATAAGAGAGTTAAAAAAAATCTGTAACATCTCTTTCACTTCTAGCATTCAAACAAATGACTACTTCAGAGATGACTTAGGAGCTAAGTCCAAACACATACACTAGCAAGGCACGGGACCCGGGCAAGGAAAACAGTATTACTTTGCACATCATTTTTAGAGTCCTCTTTTGGCACTTGTCCATAACACGGATTTAAATGGTCTATTAACATGGTGGGAACCCACTAGGAGTACGTGTGTGTGCGCGCGCGCGTGTGTGTGTGTGCGCACGCACACTCAGTCACTAACTCATGTCCGACTCTTGGCAACCCCATGGACTGCAGCCAGCCAAGTTCCTCTGTCCAGGGAATCTCCCAGGAAAGAATACTGCAGTGGATTGCCATGTCCTCCTCTGGGGTATCTCCCCCACCCAGGGATCAAACTGGCAGTCTCCTGTCTTGGCAGGCGGATTCTTTACCACTGAGCTACTAGAAGTACTTTTAGTGAGTAATTAAGACACAAATGAATCCATATACAGGAGGCCTGAAATATTTTATTAAGTCCTCTAATAATCTTACTTCCTTTCAGAATGCCAAAGAATTTGGCTCATTTAAGGTGTTCATTTTTCAAGAAACAGGTACACAATCACACACTTTACTCAGATCAAACCTTACAATGAATGTGTTAAACACCATGTTTGACATAACTCTAAGTTATATTCATTGGTGTTTTTAAAAATTATGGAATGTTTTAAGCGCTTTTCATCCATCTTAAAGCTTAAATAAATAGCAAAGAAAAGTGTTAGTCACTCAGCTGTGTCCGACTCTTTGTGACCCCATGGACTGTAGCCCGCCAGGCTCCTCTGTCCATGGGATTCTCCAGCAATAATACTGGAGTGGGTAGCCATTCCCTTTTCCAGGGGCTCTTCCCAGCCTAGGATGGAACCCGGGTATCCTGCATTGCAGGCCGATTTTTCACTGTCTGAGCCACCAGGGCAGCCCTATATAAAAGAAAGGGAGACTGTATTTCCACTTGTGGAACTAGACCTGTCAGAAAACAATGAAGGCAATGCCAAACATCAGAATTAACCTATACAGCTGGAGAAACACCTATGTACTTGGATTTTATGAGTAACTGCAGTGCTGGATATGTTGGAGAAGCACAACTAAGAGTAAGCTGAAAAAACAGCACCATCATTCAGTTTTAACACGTGCAGCTATCTTCTTAAAACTATTGAAACCTAACTCTGAACATATGAAGCCTTAAGAATCGGCTTTTGTGAAAAATATATAAATAACTAAAGATCACTTCCGTTTTAGATCTTTTCCAATTTTCATAATCACTGTAAATATCCAAGCTTAAAAAAAAAAATCCTCAACTAGGCCCTTAACAAAAGCTATTTAATGAAACCACAGTTCAGACACATGCGGAAAGAAAGGAAAAAAAAAAAACCCTCTAATTGCATAGAAAATATTTATTAGTTTACTTTCCTAATGCATACAATTGCGTCCTTGTCTTCAAAGCTCCGCAGTTCACATCCGTGGGAACAAAAACATCTTCAGAGACTAGAGAAAGTTAGCTTCCTAGAGGAAAGCAGTGAGAGGAAGAAAACGCACCAAAGAACCAGAATCTCTTCCTTTAAAAAAAAACAAAAAACAAAAAACAAACCTTAAAGTTTCACTTCCAAAAAAGCTAGAAACACCCTGACAGCACAATTGCAAGTGTTTAGTCCGGAGATTCTCAACCGCACCTATTCTAACTACCTTCAACCAGCTACCACTCAAACCTTAGGGCAGCACTCCCCGCCCCCTACTCCGCCAGGGCACGAAACATCCAAGGAAACCGGCGACTCCATTTCAAAAACCCCATCCCTCAGCAGCTGGCCTCTCCTCCCATCACACCTACGCCGTGAAATCTCTCGCAAATCTGAAGCAGCAGCCGCGGAGCAAGATCGGCTAGGTCCTCAGCAGACACGCGTGTTACCGGCGAGGAGAGAGCGCGGAGCGCGCGCGTGAAGTTTCCGTGCTCCGGCGCGCAGGTTCTCGGCTCCGCGGGCGCCCGGAGCCCCGCGCTGCAGCCGCCGCTCAGATTTCCAGCAATGGCTCCGGGGGCTAGAGCCGGAGCGGCGCGGGGCGGCCCGCCGCCCGCCCGATCCAAGCGCTTGGATAGTGATTACCCAGGCAGGTCACGTCGCGAATTACCCGCTCTCGCCTCTCCGCCTCCCCCGCGCCACCCGCTCGAACCCCCGGGGCCTGCCCTGAACTTTCCCAACGAGCAGGCGCCTGGGCACCTACCACCCATCCGGGGGTCTTTTTCTCTCCATTCCGTTCCCAGGCGCCGGCGGGGCACGATCCTGGGCTGGACACTCCCGGGCAGGAGTCCCCCCGACCCACCCCCGCCGAGCCGGGTGGAAGCCCTCCAACCCCGCAGCAGCAAGCTGCCCGACCGATCGGCCGGCGATGGCACCGCGAGCGCCGCCGCGCCCC
>SJYQ01001940.1:478381-517967 GCA_006410935.1 Redunca redunca
GGGGGGGAGGCGGGGAATGGGGGAGGAGCCAATTTCTGTTTGTTACGAGTCATCCATCATGATAGGGGCTAATACACGAATAAATCAATCGTCTACTCATAATATAGAATCAGATAAAGGCAAACGCTGTTGAAGTTGAATTTGTAAGTGAAATGCGTCTTTCTATGGAAGCATTCAGACTCCTTTATGGAAACAGCCACTCCAGGAAAATATCTGCTGTGGAACATACATATTTTTAATGCCGCTAAAGTTCCAAAATAAAGATCTCTCCTCAACAGCATGAAATTTCCAGGGAGCCATTTCTGTGTTTACACTGTCCCCAGAAGGTTGGCATTAAAATTCAAAGACCCCTGGAAAAGGGCTGGTGGTTGGGAACGGGTTCTGTTAATATCTTTGCAGCCATTGGTATGTATCTAGTGGTCAGTTTAGCTTGTGTTATCTTTGAAAGGCAAAGAGCAAAACCCCTAGGACACAGGAAGCAAGGCAAAGACTTAAACAGTTAAGAGGAAAGACTATCAAATGTTGGCGCGTTGGGTCAACTTAGCCTTAAGGAAGTCATATAACTTCTCTACATTTCAGTTCCCTCGTCTTGATAAGGGCATGATATCTGTTTCACATTGTAAAACTGCATTCTTGTGTTTTTCCATTTAAAAATGTTTATTGAATGTCATTTATTTGCCAGGGAAGCAGCATTCAAGCAGGCAACTCTTCCTCAGCATCATATAAAGTGTCTAGTAAGCACATAGTAGGGGTTTCCCTGGTAGCTCAGCTGGTAAAGAATCCTCTCAAAATGCAGGAGACCTGGGTTCTATCCCTGGGTTGGGAAGATCCCCAGGAGGAGGGCATGGCAACCCACTCCAGTATTCTTGCCTGGAGAATTCCATGGACAGAGGAGCCTGAAGGGCTACAGTCCGTGGGGTCGCAAAGACTCAGACTTGACTGAGCGACTAAGCACAAGCACTTAGGAGTTCATCAATAGTCGTTTTCTTTCCTTCCGTGGTTCTTTGCGATGATTCGGGTTTCCCCTCTATGCAATTAGGATGAATTAAAAGGAGGTTTATGATGATTTTAAATGATTTCGATACGGGAGGGTGAGAAGGGCACCATGAGTCTGCAGACCCAGGGGCACCCAGAAGGTGCCAGATTTCCGAGGAGGGAAGAGGAAATCAAAGGACAATTGACTTGAAAGGCCAGCCCATCAGTGCAGAGGACAGACCTCTCCTGCTTCACCGTTTCATCTACACAGGCTCGCTCCTTTTATGTCAATAGTTGGCATTAGAAATTGACCGCAAATTACAAGTATTTTATGAGTAATACACATACATTTGCCCCAGATGCTGCTGTGCAAGGCAACTTGGTTTGCTCTGCTCACCTTGGAGTTATCATAGGTAAAGAAACATTTTCCAATAGAAAAACAAACAAAAAAATGGAATTTATCTATAAAATCGATGGCATTAATTGAAATAGATACTTTTGAAAACAAAGTGAGGAGAGCAGAAACTTTTAAAAAAACTACACTGGGCTTCCGTACCAGTCCAGTGGTTTAAGACTCCGTGCTTCCACTGCAGCGGGCGTGGGTTCATCCCTGGTTAGGGAACTAAGATCCCACAGGCGGAGCAGTGCAACCAAAAAATAAAGAAAGAAAATTAAAGACCACCTCTGGACTTACACAGTCCAATACCACTGGCCACAAGTGGCTGAGTAAATTAAAGTCCAATTCCTTGGTGTCAGTAGCCACACTTCAGTTACTCAATATCCACTTGTGGCTAATGGCAGCTGTATTATTTAGGACCAATGAAAGAACATTTTTTTTATCATGACAGGGTTTTGTTGGACAATGTTGTTACAGACTTTGCTATTGTTTTTGGAAGCCTACATCAAGCATTATAATTTTTATACATTCAACGCTGATTCACTTCCAAAGCCTTAAAAAAAACCCAACTATCACAGAAAGATTCACTCATGTCCCAGATTTTACCATGTTACCAACAGTATGCTAAGTGAAATCATAAAGGATTTAAACTTTAATGACTTAGGGGTGTTTGGTGATTAGGAAATATTAACATGGCTTAAATGGCCTTTTCATTGTCTCCAACTATTGCTGAGTAGGAAAACTAGGGGGAGTCACTCAGTTTAAAGTAGGAAAGAATTCTAAGACATTTTAAAAATAGTCCTAGAGTGACATAATTGGAGAAAAGCTGACTGATTTCTGTCATCCCACCCTCTCTGCTCCTTTTCACTGCTTTCTCATCTACATATTTTATCCTTTGCATTCAAATACAGCTCTCCCTCAGGAGAGAGAGGCAGAGCTATTGCACTCTCCAAGGGAGCCATTGGAACAGACAACTAGTCCAACTGATAAGAATCAGTAGTAGTTAACTAGGGGTATGTCTATGTTCATTTTTTGGTCCCTTCCAAGTCCATTATAACAAGGGCTTTCTTAAACCTTAGTCATAAAATTGTATTCTAATGGTGAAATTCCAGATGCCAGCGCCAATATTCCAGGTGCCGGGGGATATTTGGGAGTGTTACACAAGGTGGCTAACTACTAAAAACAAACAAAAAACATTTACCTTCATGTCAGGCATAAATAGTATAGTAGAAAAGGCTTGTTTGGACCTTCTGTCCCTACAGATATGAGATCAACCTCCCCATGTGGTTTGGGAACAGATTCTGCTGGATACTACCATCCAAAGCTTGTGACGCTTTCCCAGCTCAGTGACTGAAAGATTCCAAGTCTACCTTTTTGAACAGTAAGCAATGAATCATGCAGAAACTGTTGAAATACTTTCTCAATAGAGGCAGTAAAAAGAACATTAGATCCAAGGTCAATAAATCTGGTTTGAGTCTTGTCTTTGCCACATGAAATCTAATGTACTTTTCATTACTGAATTTTGGGAGTCTGGCTTTCCTTCATAAACATGCATTTCTAAAGCGATCTTAAAAAAACAAACAAACAAAACCCCGCCTCACCTGTGATGAGAGACACAGTAAAGAATGAAGATAACAACTACAATATCATTATTCTCAAATTTACCCACTCTTTCTCCCCCTGCCACTCCCTCTCTGCTATGAAGCTTTATAGAACCAATAGTAATAAGTAGCATTGACTTAATGCCAATTATAGCCTGAACTCTGTTCCAGCTTGTATATATATATCATTTCATGTAATTCTTACAAAATTCTGTAGGATATTAGCAATTAATAACCTACCTCCTCTTTCCAGATGAAATAGTGAGGTTGAGATAGATTGGATAACTCATGCTGGGTCATGTTTTGGACTGAAACTCAAGGCTGACTGTCTTCATAGCTAACACACTTGTCAACATAACACCCCCAGCTCCTTACACCCTACTCCTTGTTTGTACACTTTATGAACCAAGGACTTTGTCAACAATGTTGTTTAAGAAGCAACCTAAGAGGAGAACAAAAAACTCACATGATGATTGAAGAAAGATGTTCCTTTGTACCAGCTGTACCAAATATGGACAAAAAAATTGTTTAAAAGTGGGTCCTTTAACCACCGAGCGAGCGTACCACTGATTTCATCTCATAATAGATATATGATATATCCATTATGTGTTTGGCTTACCTATTTCCCTAGGTAGATATGCCAATTCTGGATCACATTTCTTTGCAATTTGAAATCATTGTCAGACTTTAACTTGTTTGGTCAGCAAAAAAATATATACTAATGATTGTCACTAAATTCTGACAAGGATTATCTCATAGGATTTTCATGATCAGCATTTCAATTTATATTCTGCCTTTTGTTTTCCTGGTCTGGAACCACTAGGGTTTCTTTCTCCAATTCTCCTTTCCATTTTAAATTTATGCTTTTCCATATCTATACTTTTTTTTTTTTTTACTACCAAGATCCTTTTTCTGGTAATATATTTTGGTGATTAAAAACTAACCTGATATAGAGTCTAAAAGGTTCCCATTTGGGAAACAAGAATTGTGATGGTTCACCAACATCCTTTCTCTAACAGATGATCTATTTAAGCCCATTGTGGTGGTTCTGTACTCTTTGTCATGAGCAATAGACCAGTTGTAGCCAATGAGCTATCCAGAAGCATCCAGGATGTTTACTGGAGGCCACTGGGGGAAAAAAATTCCTCCCTCCTAAGAGAGAGCTTCAAGACACATCATGTATCCTATGGGTGTTATCCGATCAGGATGCCATGCCTGGGACTGCTACTGTCGTAAAACTTGCTGAGGATGAAGCCTAAACTATCTCCAAAAGCCATCCCAACTCAACACTTCTTTGTGTGAGAGAGCATACATTTTCATCTTACTTAAGCTGGATCGTGTCAGGATTTGGCTTACTTTTACCTGACATCATCTCCCGCAGCTAGCCTTTAAATGCACTAGGCCTTATTTGAAAGAAAAGATAAATGGATGGACTTGCTTAACTCATTGGTCAGTAGGAATTGAGACTGACTCTAATGACAAATGGAAGGACACTTGGAGTCCTTAATGATGAAAAAAGTTTTTAGAAGCAGCATGATTCAGTCTTGCAAACTGCCCATTTTTCTACCATAATAAAGACAAAAAATTGAAAGTTTATTTGTTCAACTAAAAGATTTTTCTTTATTCCTACTGTTCTTTCCTCTCAAGCATCCAAAAATATTTCTAGCATATTTTCCAGTATCTTTGTTATCCAGAAATAATTTCTTAGAATCGACAGTGAATGTTAACCAAAATTTGATTTCGAATAATTATCAAAGGATAAAGCAGTCAGCTGGAATACCCACAGCAGTAAATCCATGATATTTGGAATTTTAATCTACTTGTAGCCCTGACTGCCAATATTGAATGCCAAGCCAAAAAGTGAAATCAGTTGAGAGTCACCATAGCCCACTTTTTCTACACTTTGCCCTTGATTTGAAATAGAATTATTAAAATTTTTTAAAATTAAGATGTGCTATCATTGGAGGTAAGGTGCTGTGTAAACTAAGTCAGCTTTGTTTGTTTTGTATATTTTGGAAGGGAGGCAGTTTGCCTCTGGCCCTTTCCTGAGCAATAATTTGTAGACAGTCTCTTCTGTGTGGTTAGGTATGGGAGAGGAATCTTCCTCTTACTTCTTTCTCTCCACTTGCTATCTGCAGAGGCACTGAAAAACAAAATTTTTCATGACACTTGTTCCACACTAAGACAGACTTTAATCAGGACCATTATGATGGGTGTGGGGTCAACAGAGATGGCATTTTTGCAACAGGAAAGAGAAATAACTTCAAATGCAGCAAGGAAAACTGGGAATTTTTATTCAAGGAGCAAGGTGGGGGTCAGTGGATAGAAAATTACTAACAGGAGACTATCAGGGGCAAAGGGGAATTCTGGATAAACCGACCTGACAGGCTTCTTGCTGAAGGCAGGCCAGGGTGATCTGATATTACATGGCGGGTAGGGAGGGGTGTGGCGGGGAGTGGTGAAAGAAAGGGTTTCCCAAGTGGTGCTAGTGGTAAAGAAGCCCCCTGCCAATGCAGAAGACATAAGAGATGCTGATTCAATGCCTGGGTCGGGAAGATCCCCTGGAGGAGGGCATGCCAACCCACTCCAGTATTCTTGCCTGGAGAGTCCCCATGGACAGAGGAGCCTGGTAGGCTACAGTCCACGGGGTTGCAAAGAGTAGAACATGACTGAAGTGACTCAGCACGGAACTTGGTGAGAAAAAAGGAAATTTGTCAGATAGCGAGGGTGGGGCATTCTGGCTAAACCAACTTCACAGGCCTGTTGCTACAACTGGGCCATGCAGGACCGACAAAGATGGACATCAAGGCCAAGGTCAAGGGGCTAAGAGGAGCCAGTCTAGAGTTTGGTAAGGACAGAGTGCTTGTCAGGAGCAGGCTCCTTCTGTTCTTTCTACTCTCCTGTTACTGTCTTTTTTTTTTCCTGAGAAAGCAAAGAAGAGGAGCAATTGTTACTAAGACCCCGTGAATCTCAGCTGTAGTATTTGCAGGTTGTTGATATTAGTCTGTGTCATTGGTTTAATAAAAAAAAAGTCACAGTCAAATTTTTTAAGGAAGTTGAAGTAACACCTTAATGGGTGAAGCCAGCGTACTGTGAAAGAAAGGAGTAAAAAGTCAGAGGTTGTGTGTGTGCATGCTCAGTCATGTCCAACTCTGCAACGCCATGGACTGCAGTCCACAAGGCTCCTCTGTCCATGGGATTCTTCAGGCAAGAATACCTGAGTGGGATGCCATCTCCTACTCCAGGGGAGTTTCCTAACCCAGAAAACTCCTGCATCTCCTGCATTGGCAGGTGGGTTCTTTACCACTGCACCACCTGGGGATTCTTTTAGATGTGTGTTCTTCTCTAATGTTCTCTCAGGTTTATCAGCTATGTGAGTTTGACACGTTCCCGCCTGTCTTAAAGAGCAACATGGTTGGCTGAATTCTAAGATGGGCTGGATGATAGCCAGCTTCTGACATTGACTCCTGTGTGTGATCTCCTCCAATATCTTGCCAACCAGGGTCTGTGTAACAGTAGGATAAGCCAGAAGTGATGGTGTGTCACCTCAGAGATCAGGTTATAAAAGACAATGCTCTCCCTTCCTTCCCTTCCCTGCCCCCTCCGTCTCTCTCTTCCAAAGTATTTACTCTGGAGCAAGTTGAAAGGCCACAGGAAAAAGGAACTGAAGGCTTCTTCCAACAGCCACCTGGCCCCAGCTTCAGCACATATCTGACTGCGGCCTCATGAGGGACCCTGAGCCAAATTACCCAGCCAAGCTGCTCCCAGATTACTGACCTCAGAAACTCCACAAGGTAATAAATGTTTGCTTTTTTCAGTTGCTAAGTTTGGGGGGAATGTGTTACTCAACAGTAGATAAAGACACTTTGAATGATGCCTTTCTACCAATCATAGAGTGAGCACTCAGTCAAAGCATGGACCGGAAAGCACTTAGTCAACTTTAAAGTACGACATGAATTTAGATGTGAATGTGAATAGAGTGGAAGAAAGCGTCTAGAAAAGCACTCTCCAGAGGAACTGTATGTGAAGATGGAAATGTTCTGTCTTTGTTGTCTTGAAGGGTGCTATGGAGTGCTGAACAAATGGCTAGTGCAAAATGCGGAGCTGAACGTATTTTAATTCATGTAAATGGAAACAGTCATAGGTGGCTAATGGTACTGTTTTGGCCAGAACAGGTGTGGACAGGTTTCTAAACCCACAAATGACTATTCCAAAACAGTCAGAACACAGTACAGGAAAATCCGGGTCATGTTTTCTTCTCCAACGATGACTTTTCTAAAGGAGGACTTGTGTTTTTTATGAGATCTGGAGATTATTAATTGACTTCAGTTAAGCAATTATTTCCTTCCTTGTGTAGAAAAAGGGCAATGGTGAAATGAATGCATTTAGTGAGACTGGGTTTTCTGAGATCTCAGGTAGCTTTACTTTTGTGTGCACAAGTGAAATTTATTAGACATGAAATTATGGATTCAACTGACTGTCCCACACAGTTGACTAATTTTCATGATTGATGGAAGAGCCATGCAGTGAACCGCCTGTGCCCACAGTTACCCAGAAGGTACAGGGCACTGCTGATTCATCCACCTGGCGGGTGAGTGAGAGTTAATATCCTGGGTGTTTCTTGGCACCAATTTATTCTGTGATGTCATTTGGTAAATATGTAACCCCAAGTTCAAAGTAGCTACTCTAAGTTACTTGCAATGATAGTTAAACCTGGCTAAAGATAGACTTCAGTGTGTAGAAAATTGTATCATTTAAGGTTTGCAGGATGTCATGTAGCTTATGCTGTTAGTTGAGTAGGAATGTTGAACTGGATCTTATTATTCTTTCTAAATGATATATGACTGTCACTTAAATATTGGTGCTATCCTAAGTGCCTATATCACATCAGATTATGTCTTTCATCTCAAGCTTGTAGTCACTTTATCCTAAGATAACTGTTGTGGCTCTAGACATGGGTCAAGACAGGCTGAGGGGGAAGTGGTTATCCATTATTCATGAAAAAAAGTAAAATTGGATCCTCATCTCATATACTGTGAACAAAATTTTTCTCTTGATGAATGAAAGATGTAAAGCTATAAGAACAATGGTCAAGATATTTAGAAGAAGACATAAGAAAATTTATTTGCGACCATGGAAGAGTTTGCTACATAAGACATAAAATGTTCTAAACATAAAAGAAAAGATGGCAAATTCAATTACATAAAAACTAAGAACGTCTGTTTATCAAGACACCATACTAAAAAGTAAAAATGTAAGTCACAGATTGAGAGAATACTTGTTTAGCAAATAGACATAAAATGGATATCTTTAATGTAAAGAAGTTTTACAAATCAATAAGAAAAAGGCTTAATAGGAAAATAGGAAAGATTCAATAGATAAATGGGAGAAAAAAACATGAACCTGTGTTTTACAAAGTATGCATGGTAATTATTTTTGTCGTGAATTAAATTGTGCCTCAACTACACGTCCTGATCCTCAAATGTCCATGTCCTAATTCTTAAAACCTGTGAATTTGACGTTTTTGGAGAAAAAGGTTTTTGCAGAAATAATTAAGAATCTCATGATAAGATCATCCTAAATTATTCAGGTAGGTCAGTGGTAAACAATCCGCCTGATAACGCAGGAGACACAGGTTCGATCCCTAAGTCAGGAAGATCTTGTGAAGAAGGAAATGACACCCGCTCCAGTATTCTTGCCTGGAAAATGCCATGGACAGAGAAGCCTGGCAGGCTATAGTCCATGTGGTCACAAAGAGTCAGACGTGACTTAGTGACTGAACAACAAATTATCCAGGTAGGTCCTAAATCCAACGACAAGCATCTTTATGAGAGTCATTCAGGTGAGAGACACATGGAGCTAAAAGGCCATATGAAGGCAAAGAAAGAGATTTGATTGGAGTTATTCAGCCTCAAGCCAAGGAAGGCCTGACACTACCAGAAATGGGAAGATGCAAGAAGGATTCTTCCTGAGAGCTTTCAGAAGGAGTGCAGCTCTGCCCGTGCTTTGATGTCGGTCTTCTGGCTCCCAGAACTGGGAGGGAAAACATTTCTGTTGTTTCAAGTCACCCAGTGTATGGAATTTTGTTACAGCAGCCCTAAGAAGCTGATATGATACATAAGAAGAAATACTTTCACTAGTGATTAGACAAACAGAACTTAAAACCTCATGTAATACCCTATACACAAACTATACTGGCAAAAATTAAGGTGACCGACCATATCAGAGGTGGTAAAGATGTAGCTCAATGAGAACTCTTATGCCATACTGGTAGGGTTGTAAATTGGTGCAGTTACTTTGGAAAACAAGTGCCCTGTGAAAATGAATATGTATTCTGTAATCCAGCAATTCCATGACTAGGTTCAGTACACTCAAGAGGGACCCCAAAACATGTAGGAGACATCTACAAGAAAACTCACTGCCACTTTGTTCATAAAAACAAAAACCAGAAAAGACACAAACGTCTAGCAACAGGGAAATGAATAATTTGAAGCATCCTCACATTGTAAATTTACACAGGGAAAATGAATATACAACTGTTACATGTAACACTATAAACAATTTTTAGAAATATAATATGAAATAAGGAATAGAAGCTGCCAAAGTTTGCTCAGAGTCCAGCAAAAATAAACAGTTTGCTGCTTATGGACGTCTTCATAAGAGGTAGCATGTGCATTTTTGTTTTTTTAAAGATGGTGTTTACTTGGGGGAAGAGGAGACTGGTGATGGGAAAAGAGGTGTATGCTGGTCCAGGAATACTCTGGTCCTGAGATGTGGAATGGATCCCTAATTGTATCAATTTTGTGCATATTAACTAAAAAGGTTACATAAGTTTTTTTAAAAAGATTATTATTTAAAATATTTAGTATCAAAACAAAAAGTAAAGAGTAATGCTATAATAACAAGGGCTACACAGAGATCATCTATAATCTAAAGCTGCCAGTGTGTCTGCTGAGTATCCTTTTTACAGGTACTTGAAGAGATGGAAGAATGGATGTAACCTCCCATGTTAGTCACTCAGTGGTGTCTGACTCTGCAACCCCATGGTCTGTAGCCCTCTATCCATGGGATTCTCCAGGCAAGAATACTGGAGTGGGTTGCCATTCCCTTCTCTAGGGGATCTTCTCTAGGGAGCAAACCCATGTCTCCCACATTGCAGGCAGATTCTTTACCATCTGAGACACCAGGGAAGCCCATAAGTTCACATATAGAAATGGAAAGAGATAAAAATAACCCCCTGCATATATGTTGAAGTGAGAATAGTTGTTACAGCAGGTAGAAGAAAAATGGGCCATTGATCAGAGGAAAGGAGATAAGGCTGCTGCTGCTGCTGCTGCTGCTAAGTTGCTTCAGTCGTGTCCAACTCTGTGCGACCCCAGAGACGGCAGCCCACCAGGCTCCCCCGTCCCTGGGATTCTCCAGGCAAGAACACTGGAGTGGGTTGCCATTTCCTTCTCCAGTGCATGAAAGTGAAAAGTGAAAGTGAAGTCGCTCAGTCATGTCCGACTCTTCGAGACCCCATGGACTGCAGCCCACCAGGCTCCTCCGTCCATGGGATTTTCCAGGCAAGAGTACTGGAGTGGGGTGCCATCGCCTTCTCCAGGAGATAAGACTACTCAGATGAAATTTGTATACATCAGTAAAGCTTTCCCAGATACTTTACTTTCTCAGGTGAAGTCCTGAGTCATGCTTTAGGTAAGGACGACTGCGGGCTGAAGAGGGCAATGCTGCCAAATACTCTGAGAGAAACGAAAAGTGTCAGAGCATACAGCTAGGGTACCTCCTTGGGGCTCGTGGCTAGCGTGCATATGGAGGCAACCTCACAACCTGCGTTGTGTCAGCTGTTCTAAATGACTGTGTGTGAAGGTGGGCCGAGTTCAGTCTTGTACATGGATGCTTAGGTCTTCATTGCAAAACCCCAGGGCCTAACAAGGTTTTCACTTCTTGGCTGTCGGGAATTATCCTATCTGAAGTGTGCCATCTGTTTCCAGTTGAGACCCTAACTGATACAAGCAGGCCTATTAATTATCTCTCTCAAACCAGCTGTTGGCAATCCTAGGAGTGGTTTCCTGGCAGCTATTACCCTACACTATTTGCCTGGATTCCATGTAAACAAAGGTGTCAGTATAGAGCTGTGATTCTCAAAGTGCTGTCTCAGACCAGCCTCACCAGCATTACCTGGGAACTTGCTAGAAATGCAAAGACTGCCCCGCCCAAGGCCTGCTGCTGCTGCTAAGTCGCTTCAGTCGTGTCCAACTCTGTGTGACCCCTCTCAAGCTGAAACTCTGGAGGTGGGCACAATAACCCGCTTCATGCAGCCCTGCAGGGACTGCCCTGGTGGCGCAGCAAAGAATCTGTCAATGCAGGGGACATGGGTTTGATCCCTGATCTGGGAAGATTCCTCATACCTGGAGCAAGTAAGCCTGTGTGCCACGGCTACTGAAGCCTGCATGCTCTGGGGTTCACAGGCTACAACTAATGAGCCCCTGAAGCCTGTGTACCCTGAGGCTGCTGAAGCCTGTGCACCCTAAATCCTGTGCTCCACAGCAAGAGAAGCCACCACAATGAGGAGCCCGTGAATGACTAGAGAGTAGCCCCAGGTCTCTGCAACTAGAGAAAGTCCACGTTCAGCAATGAAGATCCCGAGCAGCCAAAAATGAATAAATAAAGCAGTGTATGCATGTTAAAAAAAAAAAAACAGCAAAAATTAAAAAAAAAAGAAGAAGCCATGTAGGTGATTCTATATGTGTTAAACCATGAGGAATTCTCAGTGGACACTGAGCATCTCAAAGACAATATTTTATGTTCAAAAGAAAAGTTGTAGCTCCTTACCATGTACAGCATAATGCTTTGAGATGTGTATACATAGTAAAATGATTACTACAGTCAAGCTAATTAACATCTCCATGTCCTCACAGAATAATTATCTTTTGTATGTGTCTGGTAAGAGCCCATCTGAGGATCTAAGTGAAGTCATTCAGTCGTGTCTGACTCTTTGCAACCCCATGGACTATAGCCTACCAGGCTCTTCTGTCCATGGAATTCTCCAGGCAAGAGTACTGGAGTGGGTTGCCATTTTCTTCTCCAGATCCTAGGATCTAGGCTCTTAGCAAATTTTTAGGCTACAGTACAGAACTATTCACTGTAGACACCGTGGTGTATATAAGTTCTTGAGAACTTCTTCATTCTACGTAACTGAGACTTTTTTTTATCTCATTTGATGAACAGCTCCCCATTCCTCCCACCTCCCCACTCGTGAAAACCATCATTCTATCCATACTGGTTCCATAACTTTGACTTGTCTTGACTTGTCTAGCTTCCATGTATTGGAGAAGGCAATGGCACCCCATTGCAGTACCCTTGCCTGGAAAATCCCATGGATGGAGGAGCCTGGTAGGCTGCAGTCCATGGGGTCGCTAGGAGTCGGACACGACTGAGCGACACTTTGACTTTTCACTTTCATGCACTAGAGAAGGAAATGGCAACCCACTCCAGTGTTCTTGCCTGGAGAATCCCAGGGACAGGGGAGCCTGGTGGGCTGCACAGAGTCAGACACAACTGAAGCAACTTAGCAGCAGTAGCAGCAGCAGCTTCCATGTATAAGTGAGATCATGCAGTACTTTTCTTTCTGTGTCAGACTTATTTTGCTTAGCATAATGTCCTCTGGGTCCATCTATTTGTTACAAATGCCAGGATCTCCTTTTAAAGACTGAGTTCAGTTTAGTTCAGTGGCTCAGTCATGTCTGAGTCTTTGCGACCCCAGCACACCGGGCTTCCCTGTCCATCGCCAACTCCTGGAGTTTACTCAAACTCATGTCCATTGAGTCGGTGATGCCATCCAACCATCTCATCCTCTGTCATCTCCTTCTCCTCCTGCCTTCAACCTTTCCCAGCATCAGGGTCTTTTCAATGAGTCAGTTCTTCGCATTAGGTGGCCAAAGTATTGGAGTTTCAGCTTCAGCATCAGTCCTTCCAATGAATATTCTGGACTGATTTCCTTTAAGCTGAGTGGTATTCCATTAAATGTATCACAATTTCTTTATCCATTGATGTTGTTTTAGATCTTGATTATGGTGAATAATGCTGCAATGAGCATGGGTAAGATATTGATTTCATTTCCTTTGAATGTATACACAGAAGGATAACTGGATCTATTTTCAAGTTTTTGATGACCCTCCATGCTGTTTTTATAATGGCTGTACATTGCCACCAACAAGGTACAAGGATCCCCTTTTCTCCACATCCTCACCAACATTTGTTATCTTTTGTCTTTTTGACAGTAGCCCTCCTAACAAGTGTGAGGTTATATCCCATTGTAGTTTTGATTTGTATTTCCCTGATAATTAGTGGTGCCAAGCATTTTTTCATGTATCTGTTGGCCATCTGTATGCCTTCTTGGAAAAAATGTTAAGTCTTCTGTCCATTTTTTCCATTGGATTGTTATCTTGCTGTTGAGTTGTATGAGTTCCTTACGTATTTTGGATATTAACCCCTTATCAGATAGATGACTTGCAAATATTTTTCCCCATTCTGTAGGTTGTCTTTTCGTTTTGTTTATTATTGTCTTTGATGAGCAGGAGCTTTCTAGTTTGATACAGTCCTTGTTTATTTTCCCTTTCATTGCCTGTGCTTTCAGTGTCATAGCCAAGAAAATCATTGCCAAGGTTGATGTCAAGGTGCCTTTCCCTATGTTTTCTTCTAGGAGTTTTACCAAGACTTATGTTTAAGACTCACTCTAAGCTGAGTTGATTTTTGTGTATAGTGCAATATAAGGGTTCAATGTATTTTTTTTTCTTTTTTTTTTGTTTTTTCTTTTTTTCTTTTTTTTTTTTTTGTNTACTTTTTTTTTTCTTCTTTTTTTTGTTTTTTTTTTTAATAGGGTTCAATTTAATTCTTTTGTATGTGGTTATTCAGTTTTCACAGCACCATTTTGACTCACTGTTTCTCTCAAAAGAGAGATTCTTTTTTGTCTCTTGTGTATTCCTGGTGCTCTTGTCAAAAATTAGTTGACCCTGTATGCTTAGGTTTATTTCTGGACTTTCTATTCTGTTCTGTTGGCCTATGTGTCTATTTTTATGGAATTCTCCCACACTGTAGAAGTGAAAGAACTTAGGAGGGAAGGTTTAAAAGTAGGGGAAAATTCTTCCTCTTGATGAATTTAATGTGGGGCAAGTCTTAGGGGATCATTATATCATGATGTTAAGTGACTCAAGGCTTTATAACAATGCCCTAAATAGGTGACTTTATTGAAGATTAATGAACTGAGTGAATCTATTGAAGAGATTTGTGCTGATTGGATCATCCTCTAATTCTACAGCCCATATCCTTTCTAAATTTGGTAGTGAGAGAAAAAGCATATAAACAAAACAGTTTCAGCATGTGATAAATACTCTAGTCAGGGCAAAAGTAGACCAGGGTCTAGTAGCTGGAGTTTAAAAAAAACTTGGTAGCTTACTAGGGATCTAGGGTTTACTGTGTTAATTTTGTGAGTTGTTGTTTTTCAGTTGATGAGTCATGTCCGATTCCTTGTGACCCCATAGATTGCAGCACTAGGCTTCCCTGTCCTTCATTTGTCCTGGAGTTTGCTCAGATTCATATCCATCGAGTCAGTGATGCCATCCAACCATCTCATCCTCTGTCATCCCCTTCTTCTCCCACCCTCAATCTTTCCCAGCATCCGGGTCTTTTCCAATGAGTCAGCTCTTCACATCAGGTGGAACAGTTCTCTAAAGTTTTCTATATCTCAGATAAGGACTAAAAATGATTGTGTGAAAAACTACAGTTTTGTCATGACCTCATAAATTATTTATAGCGTTATATTCAATATTGTTACCAGCACCACCTGGTCAGCTCCCTGGACTTAAGGTGTTTTTAGGCTTCAATATTTAATGTTTACTACACAGACCATGGTACCTAGCAGAAGCTCATTGCTTAATCTTCAGTTTAATAAAAAATTGCTATTTCTTCGCTTTTAACATTTTTTGAATTTTTTTTGTCGGGGGGGGGACACCCTCCTTTATCAAGTCTCTTAATGACTCTGAGGTAAACTGCATTTTGATTAAATAGTCAGCCATTAAATGTGTTTACACATGTTTCACTTGCCACTGACTCCCTGCTATCAGATTTGCCTGGATGTGAAACAAAAGGTTATAGAAATAAATTGAATACTTTGCCTACATAAGCCTAAATAACTGGTTTACTTCTCTTTATTGTTTTAGTTTTTCTCTTTTGATCTCTTTTGAACTTGTACATTGGTCGTTTCTACTTATACATTGTCTCAGGGAGGCAACAGGGAGATAGGTCTCTAAATTTTGTCTGATATATAGAATAGATAGTTACAGACCCATTTCCCTAGAAATGTTTTAGTTCTGAGATGTCCTGCTGAAGTGTGTGCATGCTTACTTTCTCAGTCGTGTCTGACTCTGCAAACCCATGCACTATAGCCCTGCAAGCTCTTCTGTCCATGGGATTCTCCAGACAAGAATACTGCAATGGGTTGCCATTCCCTTCTCCAGGGGATCTTCCTGACCCAGGGCCTGTGCCCAGGTCTCCTGCATTGCATGTGGATTCTTCATCATCTGAGCCACTAGGGAAACCCATATTATCTTGGCATGCAGCTCTAGTTCATTTGTGGATGATTACATAGTCAAATGTGGAAAGCCTATTTGAAATACCCACTTTAAAACATGGTGAATGTTTTTATGCATTCTATGAAATTACCTGTCAATTGACTTTATTTTAGGCTCAAATCTTCCTCTTGCTTGACGAGTTTATATTGCACTTTGCATGTGCAAAGACTTCTTTTTCAATGCATCTACCCAGTATTCATGTGTTGAAAGTTTATGGAAAGATGGTTTTGCTGAAGTATGTAAGAAGGATACAGTGAAGGATACAATGAAAAGCTCATGGCATTTGCAGCCAGACAGACCTAGATTAGGCTGCTATTTGTGATGAGGGACAAATTACTTAAGAGCTCAGAGCCTTAGTTTTCTTATCTAAAAATGTATGTAATAATATTTCCCCAATAGGTTGTTGAAATAACACGTATTAGTATCTAACAAAGTCTGATACATAGCATAGGTTTCAGCTTTTTCCCTTTAAAAAAAATTATTAACTGATATAAAGCATATTCAAATTTTATTTGAGCAATAATCTTAAAGTCTACTTTATATCTTTAAAAGGCATAGATTAGAAAATTTTTATATAGGAAATTTGATCTCCTAGAACAATATAACTCTTCAAATCAAACTCTATTAATAATAAGCTTTCTTCCAAAGATTTGGATCTTTAAACTATCTTTAGCCCTATTATCAGTATTTCAGATAGGGCCATTTGGATGCAAATTAGCCAGAAAATGAACTCCAGGAGAAGTATTTATTTAGAGACCAATGCTGTAGTTCTCTGATCCAGAGAACTTCCTCACAAAATGGGATCACACAGAGGTCAGTGGTAATAAAACAAAACCATAAATCAAAGTAGAATCTCCTATAAATCAGCAGCAATATACTCAGTTACTACATCAGCCAGGATTATTTATAAATATGTCAATAAATAGTATAGTATCTCTTGGTTTCTCTTCATGTTCCACAGTGTATACAATTTGCAATACTTGACAATGAACCTTTGCAATATAAAAGGATTCCATTGTTTAATGAATATCCAGTTACCTACCTTACGGAGCACACGTATCCTCCCTTTACTTATCTTAGAATGTTAATTACTGTAAGCCCTTACTTCTTCTGTGCTGGTGGGTCTCAAACTTTATCAGGCACCAGAACCACTAAGAACTTACTGAAACACAGATTGCTGGGTTCCACCCTCAGTGTCAGAGTCAGTAGATCTGGACTGAGGCCTGAGGATCTGCATTTCTAACAAGTCCCCAGGTGATGCGATGCCACTCTAGCTGGAAGAGCAAGAAAGGAAATGCATGATGCTTAGAGACCCTACAGAGATTCCCCTGCCTGGTTTACTTCCTTTTTTCTCTTTGCTCTCTCATGCTCATAGTCTTAGAATAGAGCTGTAGCCAAACCATACTCCCACTGATAGAAAAACATTTTGTGTTGTAAGCCTTTGAGGTTTGGGGGTTGTTTGTTATCCCATCAAAAGGTGGCCACTGTATCAGTCCACTTTAGCCTTATTTGAATAGTAACACTTGGAAGTGATCTAAATATTCATTAAGAAAAGGATGCATAAATAAATTGTGGACTGTTCAGGAAGTGGTATAAAATTTGGCAGTTAAACTAAGTGAATAAATGCCATCTTTGTTAATATATAAATCTTAAAAACAGTCATGAGGGTAAAAATATTGCAGCAGGCTACATGTAGTATAATGTAATTTACATAGATTTTAGAAAATGCCAAATACTCCTCTGTATTATGGGCATATATGTAGTAAAAAGGTTAAAATATGAATGAAATAACACATTCTAAATTCAAAAGAATATTTACATGTCAGAGGGGAGTGAAAAGGATGAGATTAGGGAGGAGTGAAGAACCTGCAACTGTAAAGTTTTGTTTCTTCATAGAGTGAGGACTAGATGTCAATATAGGGCAAAGTTAGATGGTGGGGATGTGGATGTACTAGTCTGTATACTCTCCTTTATGACTAGAGTTCTTCATAGCACAATAAAATATATCTTTTCAAGGAGGGAGCTTGCATTAGTAATGTGTTTTGCAACTCATGGGGTCTAGCAGCTCCAGGTGTATGGCAAACGAATGAGCCTGGCATTTTGAGATTCTCCCAGGTTATAAAAACAAAACAATAGAAATAAGCCGTTCAAACTGTTTGTGAAAACCTGGCTTAAACATGGGCACAGATATCAAGCCACATAGTGGCAGTCAGCATGCTTACCAGCTATGTCCTTTTTCTTGAATGCTGATTTATTTACTCGGTTGGAACATTTGATACTGATTTTAATTTGTTAAAAATGCTGGGCTAGGCTTTCAGAGGTTACACATGCAGCCCAATTTCCTTTCTCTCTCTCTCTCTTTTTTTTTTTTGTTTACTGGAGACAACAAAGGAGGATAATTGAGTGGGTGTGATTGTTTCAAAACTTTACACACTTCCTTCGTTTCCCTTCAGGAGGAAGGCAGAACCATTGTGTTGCTTTAAAAACTCTACGGAGAGCAGCTGGAGAGCTTTTGAAAAGCAGAGTTTTCCAGGCCCCATCTCACATCCTAGTGAATCTGAATTTTCCAAATATGAGACAGAGAATCTGTTTATTCATTCATTCATTCACTCATTCATTTATTTAAAAGCTTTCTACACTCACTGTTACCTTCACAGAACCAAAATCTCCCTAACTTCACCAGTTGAGAATTTCTTTTCCGATTTACCACTCACTGCTGCATATCATTCATTTTTTTCTACCTTATAAAGCAGTAAGCAAGTGCTAAAAACAGAGCAAACCAATAAAGTAGGAACGTTATATATAAATCAATTTACACAAGTGTTATAAAATTACATGGGTCTGTTAAAAGAGCAACCCAATTATAGAGTTTACCCTACTGAGTCCCAGATGCTGAACCTCATTTAGAAGTTGGCATATGTAGAAGATTCCTTGTAGCTATGCTTAGAGTATCTTTGTTCCCTGGGTGTGTAAGCCTTCTTTTAAAAATATCTTAACTCTTCCATTCAAGGTGTAGAGTATGGATATATGCACAGCTTGGAGGACACTGACTTGGAAACTGGTGTCTTGCAAGCTGAAATTGTTGTAATGATAACCTAATAGGTTTTCTCGTGGGCCCGCCGGACTTGGCCTCGCCGGGGAGCCGGGTTGACCAGCTGTGCCCGGCCATGAAGGATATCTGTGTTTCCCGTTTATTTTGTTTTTTTTTTTCTTTTTTTTGGCTGAGTCGGGTCTTAGTTTCGCCACCTAGCCTTAGTTGCTCTGTGGCATGTAAAATCTTAGTTCCCCAACCAGGGATTGAACCCGTGTCCCCTGCATTGCAAGACAGATTCTTTTTTTTTTTTCAGGTTTACATACAATACAAACACTTTATTATCAGCAGATCATCCTGGTGGGCCAAGGTGTCAACCCAGACATCCAGCACCCAGTCACAAGTTCAGCGCAGCCTCCGAGCCTCTCGATCTGACTCCAACAGGGTGAGCACGTCACCCTCGTGAACAGAGCCTTTCACGTTTCTGATGATAGAGCGGCTTGTGTCGTCCATGAATTCTACGCGTGCACTGTCCCTGAGAACCGGTCTTGCCCAACACCTTGGTGACCCTGGCAAGCTTGATGGGCTGCACACGGCTCATGTCCAGGATGCCGGCACAGTGGCGGTCGGGTGGATTCTTAACCACTGAAACAACAGGGATGTCCCCATTAGTGTGTTAATTGAAAATTAATGTTTTGCTTGCATTTATGAAAATTTTAATATATTTTATGATTAAAATTTAAACACTAACCTTTTATTGATGTGTATTTGTATGTGTGTTTTGTGGAAGACAATTTTTCCACAGACCAGGGGCTCGGGGGAGTGGAGGGATGGTTTGGGGATGATTCAAGTCCATTAAATGTATTGTGTACCTTATCTCTATTATTATTATTACATCAACTCCAGCTCGGATCATCAGACATTAGATTCTGGAGGTTGGAGACCCCTGACTTAGCAGACAGGAAGCAACTGCAGCGAGCCCGGTGCGGGAGGGTGCTACAGCGGCTGGCCTCCACCCCGAGGTGGTACTGAAGCTTAATGAGGCTTTTTAAAAATTTCTTTAGTGGAAGATAATTGCTTTACAATGTTGGGTGTTTCTGCTGTATAGCAAAGTGAATCAGCTATGTACATATATCCCCTTCCTCTTAAGCCTCCCCCAACTAGCCCCCCCCACTCCCCCTCACCACCATGAGACTCTCTTAACTGAAGTTTCTCTGTGGCTGTTCTTGTGCCAGTCTGCCCTTCTTGCATGGTTTTCAACAGCACTAGCCAAAAATGATGACTAAGCAAATCCTGGGAGGCACATACCTGGGGCCACTGCACCAAGTCTGAAGTGCAGGCAACAGAGAGGCTGATTCTTTGGCCTTTTGTACCAGAAAGTAAGGAGGCTGTCAGATGTGGGTCTTGTCACGTAGACGCCAGTGCCCATTTGAGAGCACCAGTTGACCAAAATGGCACAGAGGTAAAAAACCCACCTGCCATTGCATGAGATGTAGGGGACGTGGATTTGATCCCTGGGTCAGGAAGATCCCCTGGAGGAGGAAACAGCAACCCACTCCAGTATTCTTGCTTGGAGAGTTCCATGGACAAGGGAGCCTGGAGGGAAGCATTCCATGGGGTCTCAGAGCTGGACACAACGGAGCAACTGAGCATGCACACATGAACATTTCATGATAATTTCAGAAGCAAAAAGAATGAGTACAACGGATGACACAACAAATATATAAAGAAAATTTTTTGGATTAATAGTGATGGTCTAATTGTGGTTGCCAGAAGCAAGGGTGGATGCTGGGGAAATTTGGTAGAGTCAAAAGGGACAAACTTTCAGTTTTAAGATAAATAAGGACTGGGGATGTCATTCCAGCATGGTGACTATAATTAATACTACTGTGTGGTATCTTTGAAAGCTGCTTAGAGAGTGGATCCTAAAAGCTCTCAACACAAGGAAAAAAATTGGGGGGGGGGCAGGCCACATGGCATGCAGGGTCTTAGTTCTTCAGCTGGGGATCGAACTCGTGCTCTCTGCAGTGGAAGCACTGAGTCTTAACCACTGGACTGCCAGGAAAGTCCCCCTGATTTTTTTGTAACTATATGAGGAAACGGATGTTAACGAAACTTACTGGGGTAATTATTTCACAATCTGTATAGGTCAAGTCATTATGCAGTACATTTGAAACGTTTATGGTGTTATATGTCAGTTATATCTCAGTAAAGCTAGAGATAAATAAAATGCAGAAGGAATGACAGAATTTGAGAATGCTTATTTTGCAAGCTTTAATAAACTAGTGGGTCTAGGCAGTGATAAACAAAGGCTCTTAAAACTGTTAGATAAAAGGTTAAGGGGTAAACTTCATAAGGGATGGGGCAGTCTGATGGTACCAGAACCCACTGATCAATCTTACCACTGAAAGTGAGCAGGCAGCCAGACGCGAAGTACCTGCTGTGAAATATCAGTGTCTCGAAAACTGAACCTGAATCTAATTAAGCATCTTGGTCTACGAGTTGACAGGAAATATGAGGGACAGAAGAACATATGTAAACTGATACCTTGAGGATGCAATCTACCAAATTCAGAATAAGGGAAATCCCATAGCATCAAAAAAAACAAGAGTGAGGCACAAAAACAGTAGATATTTAAAGAGGCTCTGAAAACATATCAACAAAATACAGTCCTCAGGATCTTGTTTGGCTTTTGATTCAACCAAAACAACTTTGAAATACATTTTCTAGAAAATCTGGTAAAATCAAACATAAACTGGGTATTAGACAATAGTAAAGACTTGCTGCTAATTTTGTCCAGTATGATGGTGTCATTGTGATTACATCTTTTTTAAGTCTTCATCTGTTAAATATTCTGAAGTACTTATGGATGAAACCATATGATAATTGGAATCCAGAAGAGGGCAGAAAAAGTGAGGAGGAATAGAGAACGTAGTAACAAATGTTGCTGGCTTGTGGAACTTGGGTGGGGATATGTGGCTTTCATTATATTGTTATCACGACTTTTGTGTATGTTTGAAAAATGTTAAAAAAGTGAAAATACATGAACAAATTCTTTTTAAACAAACGTACAACCTCTCATGGGTTCTGTTGAGTAAGGCAGCTTTGAGAATCATTTAGGTGGAGAGGACCTTGGAATGATGCTAGGGGCAAGAGTAGAGAGGCTGGAATAACCCCTCCCCCTGCCACTACCTCGGGTGGCTCAGATGGCAGTGAATCTGCCTGCAGTGCAGGAGACCCGGGTTTGATCCCTGGGTTGGGAAGATCTCCTGGAGAAGGGAATGGCTACCCACTCCAGTATTTTTATCTGGAGAATTCCTTGGATGAAGGAGCCTGGTGGATTACAGTCCATGGGGTTGCAAAGAGTCAGACACGACTAAGTGACTAACTAATGCTACCCTCCCCACATCTCTCTCCCCTGCAACTCCACCCCCCCACCCACACCCAAAACAGTTCCCAGTCACTCTCCTGCTCTTAAGGGTTCTAAGTTTTCATGATGGGCAAACAATACAGAAGAACTCAGGATGCAGGAATACTTTCGTGATGTTGGAAGTTTTTAATAGAATTTTAATAGAATTCCTTCTCTGATCTGAGAAAAAGATTAATGGGTATTAATATTTCGCTTCTATTTCCATGAAAAGCCTGTGGAAAAGCATTTTGTAAAGCATCTATGGTAACTAATCCAGAAAATAAATCAAATTAGTCACTGTTGAGGGTTTGCATTACAAACCAAAATAAGATACGTTTTTTTGATGAGTGGCTAGCTTGAGGGTAGAACTTCATGGTTTTATGACACCAACATTTACTATTAATTATTTCCAAGTTAGTTTAGCTCATAAGGGCTATGGAAATAGCACTGAGCTGGATGTTCTGAGACCAGGTTTTGATTTTGGATCTTTCGCTGGCAAGGCGTGTGACTTTCTTCAAGTTACTCCCTCCGAGGCTGTTTTTTTTCTTTTCTAAACAGAAAACAGAATAAATGTCTGAGGTCCTTCCAGCTCTAAGATTCTATTTGTCTCTGAATTTAAAAAATGTTCTCATTCCTTTGCCTACACAGTTTCATTTATTCCTAAATCAGACTTCTGACATTGGAAGTTTTATTATTCACAGCTGTCAGATGTAGAAACTGAGGATAGAGACAGTAAATAATCTAATGAACAATGAAAGTTTAGGTGTGACCTGAATTTCATTCTTACAGAAATATCCAGTCTTTGACTTCTCCTGTGTGTACTGCTCTTTACTATTAGTGGCTGAGGTTCATTGCACTTAGACATTTGAAATCATTGGAAACTGTGAAATATTAGAGAAGTTTGATTTGTCTTAACAGTCATAAAAGTTTTGCATCTCAATATGAACTATCATTTTTAAAATATAATAAGAGCATTTCTATAAAATATGTTCCTTTCCAGCTGGATTTGTGTGTGTCTGTGTGTGTGTGAAAATAAGTTTCCTAAAGTTTCAAGGACTTTAAAATGAATCAATAGTATATAGTATGTCTAAGATGTACTGTAAAATAAACAAAAGATCTCTAAATATTAAAAGAACAAATTTATTCGTTTAGCTTCCCTTGTGGCTCAGCTGGTAAAGAATCCGCCTGCAATGTGGGAGACCTGGGTTCGCTCCCTTGGTTGGGAAGATCCCCTGGAGAAGGGAAAGGCTACCCACTCCAGTATTCTGGCCTGGAGAATTCCATGGACTGTATCGTCCAGAGGGTCGGAAGCAGTTGGACACTACTGAGAGACTTTCACTCACTCACTCAAGTATTTAGTAAACATTTGCCGTTGCCTTCCCAGACAGGTAAGTGGCAAAGAATCCACTTGCCAGTGCAGGAGACTTAGGAGATGAGGTCTGATTTCTAAGTCGGGAAGACCCCCTGGAGAGTGGGAAATGGCAACCCACTCCCTTATTCTTGCCTGGAGAATCCCATGGGCAGAGGAGCCTGGCAGGATGAGTCTGATACAACTGATTGAGCACACACAAGCATTTGCTCTGTCCCTCTTTGTTCCAAGTGAATCTGAATCGTTAGTGTGGTTCAAAAGCCACCTGGATAGGATGGGACTCAGTTCCTGTCCAGGCGTTCTAGGATGGGGCTTGTTATCCACCTGACTTCCAGGGTCATAGCATTGTTAGACCACGCCCAGTGCATTTTGGCTCTGTAATCAAAATACTGGCGTCTCTCAGAAAGTTCAAAATGCCAAACTACTTATGCCACGTAACAGAACCTTGCACATAACTGAGGTGCTCAGCAAGTAAATATTGAATTAAAGCTAACATGAGGACAAGGTTAAGGTAAAAAGTAGTCAAGGTTAAGGCCGTTTGAGCAGGTGAGATTTCAGGTGGCAATAAATCAGGTTATTATTTTAAGGGTAATAGATACTTGGTTCTTTGTGGATTTTCTTGTGCAAAACCAGACCTGTGTTGTTCTAAAGATTTGACATCCACAGTGGCAACGAGAATAAAGATAGCTGTTTTTCCTTTTCACTTTATACTTTTCAAAGCACTTTAATTATATCTCATTTAACTTTTAATATCAATTCTTGATGACATATTTATGTAAATTTTGGCTTGAATTTTAAGTGGGAAATGGACAAACCCAGTTTTGTAAGGGGTTAGTGTCTTCCTGCTAAAAATAATGTAATGAAAGAAATAGAAGTGTACTTTGGAGGCAGCACACATTTATACATTATTTGGGCAGTTTATAGTTATAATACTGACACTGTTTCCTTTTGGGAAAACTTTCATGTTAATGCCACCTCTTTAGGTCTGAATATTCTGGTGAAATTAAAGGAAACTTTGAGGGCAGGTAAATAAAAAGGCATGCTGCCCTGTTTTAAATTGTATGACCACGAAGATTATGTCTTTACAAAACTGTTTTTCTAATTTATAGTGCATTTTAATGAGCATAATTCAGTTGTTTAATTCCCAGTAGCACTCAACAGAAAGCAACACTGTAGGTGGCTGATTAATATAATATTTTATGTTTATTTTATCTTTAGTCAGTAACCGTATCAATATGTGAAGATGTTTTGAAAGCAGCAGCATGTTCCAAACAGACTTTCTTTGCTATGTAATTTTCTTGAGATATTTCATTTTAAAAATGTTTGTATTAAAGCTTTTCAATGTTGCACAGCTTAGCCAAATAGTATTTGTACTGCACCTTTAATAACATTTAAATAAAAGTTTAAGGGTGGAAAATTATTGGTTCAACAATGGCTTAAGGGAAGTTTCTTTCCTGTTATCACCTGCTATATTTAAATCTTTTTTCCTTCATATACTTTGGGATAAACTAAGTCCAGGTGGTTTCCTTTTAAAATTGTCAGACTTTGTCCAGATTTTCCTTTGTGTTAGCAACAGACATGTTATTAGCTGTCTTGCACCATCATGTATTACTAATTTGCATTTTCTCCACCCTTCGCAAACAGCTCGATGTCTCAAATCTTCATTTTTCAGGGGATACAAATTATTCAGTAAAAGGCATAATCTTTCTTAAAGAAAATAATCATCATCATTGAGATGATTCAGGTAGACTTATGGACCAGGGAGAATATAATTTATAAATATTTATAAAATATTCCAAATATTTAACAACTGATAAGGCTAGGGCACTAGCCAATCAGAACAGGCAAGAGCCATAAAGCTGAACAAAGTCCTGCAGGCCCCTTTGGGGGCAGATATTAACCCTTTAGCTGCTGGATCCTGAGAAGGGGATAAAGCAAGAGAGATGCAGAGGAGAGAGGAGGAAGCTTTCGATGGGGCTCATATTAGTGACTATATATATATACACACACACACACACACACACCAGGGTTTCTCAGCCTTGGCACTACTGGCATTTTGGGACCAGTAATTCTTTGTCGTTGGGACCCGTCCTTTGCGTTGTAGGGTACTCAGCTCTGTATCTGGTTTCTATTCGCTGGCTTCTGTGATCACTGCCCCCTTAGTTGTGACAACTAGAAGTGTCTCCAGAGATTGTCAAGTGTCTCCTGGGAGGCTGAGGACTATGGTTATATAGCATCTGGCACAAAAATATTTTAACATCCTAACAACTGTTACATTCATGCCCTCATCCACAGGGTCTTAAAACTGTCACCT
This sequence comes from Redunca redunca, assembly GCA_006410935.1. NCBI lineage: Eukaryota > Metazoa > Chordata > Mammalia > Artiodactyla > Bovidae > Redunca > Redunca redunca. The sequence continues at coordinate 504,107 of SJYQ01001940.1, forward strand.
GCCTTTTGTTTGTTTGTCACTCAATCATGTCTCTGACTCTTTGCGACCCCAAGGACTGTAGTCCACCAGGCTCCTCTGTCCATAGAATTCTCTGGGCAAGAATACTGGAGTGGGTAGCCATTCCCTTCTCCAGAGGATTCTTCCCAATCCAGGGATTAAACGCAGGTCTCCTCCATTGCAGGCAGTTTCTTTACTGTCTGTACCACCAGGGAAGCACAGAAATATTTCAATATCCTAACAACCATTACATTCATGCCCTCATCCCCAGGGTCTTAAACTGTCACCTGCCTTAGAGAGCTCAACAAATATTTGAGAAATGGATGAATGACTTAGGCATTCAGTCAACACACAGGGAATCACCCTTCAGGAAATGTTGATGCCTACGTTATCTATCGTCCTCTGAGTGTGGGTACAACTTGATTTATGGCTAAACAGGTGTTCAGTGAGTCCCTTCACGTGTTGACCACAGGATATGACTCTGGGGGCTGCTAAGACATGAGGTCTCTAGGGTTCATTGACTGCATCTCTTCTCACTTCATATACTGTTTATGGATTGCTTCCTCCACGCTGAAAGTTTTCACTTATATGCAGATAAATCCTACATTTGCATCTCTATTGCTCTTTCTGAGCTTAAGCTGTATTTCTATCAGCCTTGCATATGTTATACCTTCTGTAGGAAATACAGAAAACTGAACTCAGCTTTCGCCTGTCCTCACTGCATCCAGACAGACTCCTTGTCTGTCACAATTTGCTTAAATTCATTAGATCATTATCATCTCATTCACGGTGGTAATCTAGATAACTCTCTTGTAATTCCTGTAGGTAAGGAACAATCAATCACCTGCAGTTTTAACCTAACCACTCATTGAAAAAGACACTGATGCTGGGAAAGATTGAAGGCAGGAGGAGAAGGGGATAACAGAGGATGAGATGGTTGGATGGCATCACCAACTCAATGGACATGAGTCTGAGTAAATTCTGGGCATTGGTGATGAACAGAGAGGCCTGGCGTGCTACAGTCCACGGGGTCACAAAGAGCCGGACGCGACTGAGCAACTGAACTGAACTGAACCTAACCACTGAATAGTTTGGATGACATTCCCTTCTTTTTGTCTTCTCTAGTCTTTCCTGTTCTATTGTTTTCCTCTATTTCTTTACATTGTTCACTTAGGAAGGCTTTCTTATCTCTCCTTGCTGTTCTTTGGAACTCTGCATTCAGATGGGGATATCTTTTCTCCTTTGTCTTCCACTTCTCTTATTTTCTGGGCCCTCCTTAACTGTAGCCTTGTCGCCCTGGGCTGAAATGATCTATTTAACTCTTATGTGTCTCATCACTAGGACTGAGACTACATCTTTTTTAAAATCATTATGTGATGATCTGTTTTTTCTTTTTTAATTCTTAATATTTTTGGCCTCACCAAGTAGCATGTGGGATCTTATTTCCCCAACCAGGAATCTATTCCTTGCATGCATGCTCAGTCACGTCCAACTCTTTGCAACCTTATAGACTGTAGCCTGCTAGGCTCCTCTGTCCCTGGGATTTTCCAGGTAAGGATACTGGAGTGGGTTGGCATTTCCTTCTCCATTGGAAGAATGGAGTCTTAACTACTGGACCACCAGGGAAGTCCTGAGAGAGAGTATGTCTTATTCATCTTTATATCCTCTGTTCCTCGCATGGGTGCTTAATAAATGCTTTCAGTATGATCTCAATTCTGAGGAAAAAAACACAAAAACCTAGAGAGAGAAAGAAGATCAGAAAGATAGCCATGTAACACAGCTAGATCCTATGCCTTTGACACGTTATTGGAACTTTCACCTTGGCCACAGAAAGTATTGCTACAGCACGTATCCATATTACTACATCACAGAAGGAAACTAAAGTTGGTTTGTAAATTTTGGGGAAGCCTGGAAAGGAGTGGGATAAGGGGGAGAAAGGGAAGAGGAGGCAACAGCAGTAACAAAAATGTAAGCTTTGCTAAAATTAAATCAGTGCTGGAATGGGAAGTACAGACTAGAAACCATAGTTCTGCTATGATTTCTGCAATGATCATAGTTCTGTTGCCTTCCTTTGTTCATTGTGATCAACGTCCAGTCCCTCCTTCCTCACTACCCTGACACCCTAGAAAAAACCTTTTTGAAAAAAATGATGTTTTGTGATTTTTTTTTCCTGCTGCTTTCAGGACTTAAGCTCAACTGAGGACATAAGGCTTGCAGATGGGCGCAGTTTTAAAGAAGTTATAATATTTGGGTTGAAATTCCCTCCTCTGTTAATTATGGCCCTGAAGACTTCTTGTCATAATAGTAAAATTTCACAGCCCCTTGACATTAGAATGTTGATACTCGGGCCCTCGTGCAGCTGTCCGTGCATGAGGCCAACAGATGGGATAGTGTTTAAAAGAAAAAAAAGGCTGCATAGCTAAGGTTCAAATTCTCTAATCCCCTCACTGAGGCTCTGAAAGCTGACTGCTTGAAAAGGAAGCTGGCTGCTCCCTCATCTGAAGAACCTTGGTCCTCTGATGTCCTCCTGGTCTCAGCCCAGCGACACATGTCGAGATGCAGAGTGAAAGATGTTCAGGAGGCATACCATCTCAGTTAACATGTCATCAAAGATATTCCTGTGGTTGACTTACCATCATGATCCTAAATGCTGGTTCTGTTCTGGAAGAACACTTAGGACTAGGGATAAAGATCACAAGGTAGAAAAACAAAACATAATCATCTTTTCATACTTTTTCGAGAACATGGCATTCAATTTGCAAAAAAAAAATTGCAAATCAATGAGGATCTATTTATAATTGGTCAACAAACAAGATAAGCACTACAGACAGTAGCGCTCACTTTTTATTTACAATAGTCCATAAGAAAAAAGCATTCACTCACAATCCATGTGCAAGTTGACTAAATTTTCTGAATATCATAAAATATGGGATGAAGAATATAGGAATGGAATGTCTGCAACCTAAACGAAGCTGAATCTAATTATCAGGGAGGCCACACCTTACATTCAGTGACATAGTATATTGGAAAGAACATGACTTTTCAGACAGTCAGGCCTAAGCTCAGATCTCATTTCCTATACTTACTGTGTGACTTTAAGTGAATCAGTCTACCTGTGGACCCCCAGTTTATTTGCGCATTAAACTGGAGACAGAATAACCAAGTGACAGTTGGATCTCATTGAGGTTAGAAATTTGAGTTTAAGTTCAGAGTGCTCATTTAGAATCTGGCTGGCTACAGTCCATGGGGTTGCAAATAAGTCGGACATGATATAGCAGCTAAACATCAACAGCTTCCTAGTGTAGATTCAATCCATTCATCAAAGATTCACAGTCTGTCTTTCAAAGACCCTACACTCTGCCCCCAGAAGTTGCCAGGCTTCTTGTTCTACGTCTTCTTTTTTGTGGGACCAGATCAGAAGTGGCAGTCACCTTCCCGTTCTGAATCATCCTTGATTCTGTAGGTTGGGGTATGCTATTCTTCATTACATGGGTGTTTTATATGTGTATCACTTATTTATTTTATTTTTTTAATTTTAAATTTTATTGTTACTATTTTTGTATGCATATATCCCCTCCCTCTTGGACCTCTCTACCACACCACCTCCCAACTAATTTTTTTTTTCTGCTCTGAAGGAAGTTAACATACAAATACCTAGGACTTGAATTTTACTTATTTATACGTAAATATTTTTCTCCAACCCGCTGATATTAAATTAAATTTTTAAGGTGATGAAGAATTTTTATAGATGATAAAAGTGCAAAGGTATTAGAAATGAAAGATTTACTTGAGATTATCAGTTTCAGTTTAGTCATGTCTGACTCTTTGCGACCCCATGGACTGTAGCCTTCCAGGCTTCTCTGTGCGTGGGATTCTCCAGGCAAGAATACTGGAGTGGGTAGCCTATCCCTTCTCCAGTGGATCTTCCCGACCCAGGAATCGAACTGGGGAATCAAACGGGGTCTCCTGCATTGCAAGTGGATTCTTTACCAGCTGAGTTATCAGGGAAGCCCTGATACTACCTTCATTTAACCCGGGTTTTATACCTCAGCATCTTGTCATTCCTATTCAACCAACATGCCTGTCTAGGTCTAACATTTGAATATCTTGAAAGGCTACTAACTTGTCTGTGGATCCTGAGCCTTAACTATGACTTTTTCTTCACCTGTTACTTACTCCATCACTATTCCCTGCTGATCGCCACTTAAGCCTAGCATCTCTCTTCTCTGCTGCTACTAAAATGTGGTTCCAGAGACTTCCCTGGTGATGCTGTGATTAAGACTCCACCTCCACTATGGGGGACAGGGGGCATTCAATCCCTGGTCAGGAAACTAAGGTCCAACATACTGTAGGGTGCAGCCAAAAATTAAAAAATAAATAAAGTGTGGTTCCTGGAAACACTCTGAACTCAGCAACATATAATTTAATTTGAATTTTAAAGTCAAAGGGAATCAGAGATATTCAAACACCATGCATAAAGCCTGATTGTGAAGTGCAAGGTTTGTGCATCGGCTGGTGTGGGAAAGTATTTCATATTCGGGTGTTGGGAAAGAATAAGTGGGAAAATGGGATCCCTTGAACTAATGAAATGACTGCATATAGATTTAGTAAACCCTGGAATGTGTGCTTTGATGGACTAAATTATTTTGGGAGGATAGTGGGATTCAGTTGAGAATTCAAGTTTGATTTTCTTAGAAAATTCAGAGTGAATGGTGAATGAATGGAATGTGATATGCCCAGCTCTGTCCTATTAAAAAAGAATATTTCCCTAAATTTATACTCTGTTCTCTTTCTTCCAGTCTTTCCTTCTCTACAGCTTCCTTTATCTGCTTTGGCCACACATTCATTCAGAACTTGAGAACACCAGCCCTGAAATAGAGAAAATGTCATTTTGATTTTGACACAGTGACCTCTCTCTGTACTATCTTTATTCAATCATATATTCCGTGTTATGAAAGGTTTTCTCTGAGATCTCCACATGAAATTGATTGTAAAAATATCAAGTGTTCTAGTGAAGTGTCTTCCCCTTGGATATGACCACACCATACAGGATGTCACCTGTTTCAGCAAGAGATATACGAAGATTTGTTGCCCTAATTGCCCTTTCATGGGTTGATGCAATAACAGGAAGAGTAACAATATTAACCAAATAATGATGATTATTCGCTGAACGCTTCCCTGGTGCCAGGCACTGTTCTGAACACTCTCTGTGAATGAACTCATTTAATCTGCATGACACTTAATGGGGAAGACAATCCTACAGGGAAGGTACTAATTGTTTACTCATAAGGGATGTGCACCAAGCCCATGTTCATCTTGAACTTGTCTAGGAAGGTGCCAGATTATGTGTTGTGCCTTTGGTGGAATACAAGAACAACCAAGTACCGACGTCAGTCCCTATGGGGATGCCTCCCAAGGTGTGACCCAGGGGCCAACATGGATTTGCAGGAAAGCTAATTTCATCCTATTCATGGGCATTGAACACATTTTTCCCCTCTTATTAAGAACAATGGATTAAAATAACTAAATAAGAGAAGTTAAATCAAATCCCAACGTCTCATAAAATAACTAAATACCTAACATGACCTGTGTGGCTGTGCCCAGTTGTGTCCAACTCTTTGCAGCCCCATGGACTGTAGCCTGCCAGGCCCCTCTGTCCATGGAATTTTTCCAGGAAGAATACTGGAGTGGATTGCCATTTCCTCCTGTAAAGAATTTTCCCAACCCAGGGATTAAACCCACATCTCTTGTGTCTCCTGCATTGGCAGATGGATTCTTTACCACTAGTGCCTCCTGGGAAGCCTTGAACTATGACTCATTGAAGGGCAAATATGCCATCATCAGTACTAAATGCAGCACATTTCTGAAGTATGCTTTGTATTAGCTTCCACTGTAATTGGATTCAATTCAGTATCTCATGACGCTTTTTTAAAATTTATTTATTGGGGTATAGTTGCTTCTCAAGGTTGTGCTCGTTCCATTTGCACAGCAACGTGAATCAGCCACGTGTATACACATATTCCTTCCCTTCTGAATTTCTCTCCCATCTAGATCACCACAGAGCAGTGCGTCACTTGACTTTTTCTTTTTTCCAAAGGGAATTGATTCGCTGAGGATTTGTTCTAAGGATTACTTTCAGGTAGCTTTTTGCCATTAAAATATTTAATGGAGAGCATGCACTGCAGATTTTATCGTACACTGCCCTGACTCCATCTCCTTATGCGCTCCTACACTGCCCTGCTGCTGTGGAAACCACGTGTTTTTACCTTGGAAAATCTGGTCTCCACTTGCACAGCTTTGCTCAGTAGGAAGATCCTGCTTTGGTTAGTGATGGTTTAAGTAACTGCACACAGATCCGCTCAGATGAGTGAGTGGTTGCAGGTGGAATTCAGAAGGATGGTTTGAAGCGAGTAGGGATTTGTTCAAGACTTGAAAGCTTTGAAGCTGAAGATTTGGCTTTCTCTCATCATGACTGAAGAATGAAGTTCTCCTTAGCAAAAATGTATACTGAGGGAGAAGATAATTTAGGTTGATTTTTACCACCAACCTCACCTTCTACCTGTACAAAAGGCCTTTGAAGTCTGCAAAGTAAGAAAGGGAAGAAAAATGGGCCAATTGTGAGTCATTACTTAATTATTCATGAGGTGTATGGTGTATGTCAAAGATAGGGATTAAAAATGTTTGATGTGTGCTGCCTGAGAGATGAATGTTATCCCAGGGTATATTTATTGTCAGGTGAAGAATTTAAAGCATGAGCAGTCAGATATTCCAGGCCATGAAAAGCAAAGGAGGTGAGTCTTATCTCTTAGGATTGAGCAGTGCTTCGAGACAGACATTTGCACATCTTAATCTAACAGAAGGCTACAAAATGCTTCAGGAAACCTAAAAATCACAATGGATCACTAACATTTGTCCTTTCTGATTATTCCCTTGCATTGATAACCTTTGCCAAAGGGCAGCTTCTACTTACCAGTGAACTTGAAATTCCTGCTGCTTAAGTTCAGGACATTATAGATACAACAAAGCCTACTTCAAAGAGAATAAGAATATGGTACAAAATGTCAGCCTGGTTTTTGGACATCAGAGTAATGGTCAGCTTGCCCTTGCCCCGTGCCTCAGGGGAGGGACTCCTCTCAGAGACACACGGGAGCAGACTCCGTGGAAGCCTGGGGAGAGGGTGCCTTGTTCAAGCTTCCTCAGGGTCAAGCTGGGGTGACACTGCCTCTCCAGAGGGCTCAGAGGGTAAAACTGGAACCAAAGAGGATTCTTCTCGAGCCCTAAGAGATAACGGAATCTGCTTTGCTGCCTTCCGGGTTTACTTGAGATTCTCAGTTTCTATGTCTCCTTTGGGAATGGGAACATCTCTCCTATGCCCAGCCCAGCATTGCATTTGGGAAGCACATCTGGTTTTACAGGTTCACAGCTGGAGAGGAATTTTGTCTTAGGATCAATCATATTTCAAGTCTCACCCATAGGTGATTCAGATGATACTTAAGAGAGATTATGGACCTTAGGCTTTAGACTTGATGTTGGTTAAGGCTTTTAGGGCTATTGAGATAGAATAAATGTATTCTGCATAGGAGAAATATATGAATTGGGAGGGGTCATTTGTTAACTAAATTATGGCTCCCCGAACCCACCGTTCATGTGTAAAACCCTTACCCCCAGTGTGAAGGTGTCTGGCGATGGACCATTTGGAAGGTAATTAGGTTTAGTTGAGGTCTCGAGGTGGGCCCTTTATGATGGGAATGTGCGTGCTCAGTCACTCAAGTCGTGTCTGACTCTTTGAGACCCCATGGACTGTAGTCCGCCAACCTCCTCTGTCCATGGAATTCTCCAAGCGAGAATTCTGCAGTGGGTTGCCATGCCCTTCTCCAGGGGATCTTCCTGACCTAGGGATCAAACCTGCCTCTCCTACATCATAGGTGGATTCTTTACCATCTGAGCCACAGGCAGACTTCATAATGGGAATAGTATTTTTATAATAAGAGACATCAGAGAACTTCCATCCTCTTTCTCTCTCTCCCCACCTCATGAAGACAGTGAGAAGGTGGCCATCTGCAAGCCAGGGAGAGGATCGTTAGCAGGAAGTGAATCTGCCAGCTCTTTGATCTTGGAACTCCCAGCCTTCAGAACTAGGAGAAATAAATGTTGTTTAACCCTTTCAGTCTACAAGATTTTGTTATGAAAGCCCAAGCTGGCTAAGACAGTAAGCTTCCTAGGTTTGGGCCTTGAAGAAATGGGATAGATTCTAGATTTTGATCCTAATCATTATAATAGTAACCGCCAACATTAATTGGGTGCTTACTATATTCCAAGTGGGGGTATAGCAGTGGGACAGTCTACAGACCTGAAGACGATGGAGCTTTCCTACAAGGAGTCCAGGAGACCCAGAAATAGAGTGGACTCCTTTGGCCGGCATGAGGAAGTGAGATGTCTGGCTGATTTCAACTTCTTCACAAGTTTTCATTTGTAGATTTTCTATTTACAAAGAACAGAAAAAAGTTTTGAAATCCCAAATAATTACATGTTGACTTAATCACTAATCTTGTTGAAAATTTCATTTAAACTATGTGATTTCCATTTCAGATATGAAAAAAAAGCAAGTACTCTCTCTGCATGACTTGGGAATAATAATCTCCTGAGTACCAATAATTTGACAGCACTGGGCTGAATGAAATAAGCATTCTGATCTCTAATCAGAGAAATGAACGCCTGTNTCCATTTCAGATATGGAAAAAAAGCAAGTACTCTCTCTGCATGACTTGGGAATAATAATCTCCTGAGTACCAATAATTTGACAGCACTGGGCTGAATGAAATAAGCATTCTGATCTCTAATCAGAGAAATGAACGCCTGTGAGAAGAATGGGAAGAAACTATAGTATTCACATGTCCAGAGAATATGACTGTTAAGGAAAAAGAAAGAAGCAAGACAATTACTACAAATCGATGCACGTCTGGAAGGTTTAGAATTGTTGTTTAATCTTTAGTTTTCTATCTAAATGAGAGTGATTTTTAAAGCAAACAATGGGGGGAAATGTTTGACAATTTTCAACCTGGGCAGAGGGGAAGTATCCTCCATTCAGTTGTAATGTTTTAAAATAGACTTCATGTATTCTCCAAATAGAGTAGAAGGAGACAGAAAGGTACTAGAAAAAGTAAATCAACATTGAGATCTGTAATTATTATAAAATATGACCGTCCCTTAAAACTTTGCAAAAAAAATTTAAGTAGTAACCACTTCTGAATTATTTATGCTTTCCTAATAAGCTCTGGTTCCCCATTTGTGCTTCCATAAACTCTGATTTTACAACCTGTTTATTTTTATTTACTGAATTATGGTATAATGAGTAGTATCATTATTGCAATAGTGACTTGAGACAATACCAGCTATCCTTTGGCCATTGTGGCATGCTTCAAGATTTTTAAGGAACTCTCAGTGGATGGCTTGCCAAGGTCCTCTTATTACCCAGTCCTCCAACCATCCTGAGTATGCCCAACTGCCAGTACACGTGGATTCCCCAGGGGCTCTGAGCAGTGGTGGTTGCTGCCTCTATGAATGCGGGCACTGCAAAGATGAACTGGGGTTGCCCCTGTATTTATGTGTGTCTATGTGAGAGTTGGACTGTGAAGAAAGCTGAGCACCGAAGAATTGATGCTTTTGAACTGTGGTGTTGGAGAAGACTCTTGAGAGTCCCTTGGACTGCAAGGNTTAAAGCAAACAATGGGGGGAAATGTTTGACAATTTTCAACCTGGGCAGAGGGGAAGTATCCTCCATTCAGTTGTAATGTTTTAAAATAGACTTCATGTATTCTCCAAATAGAGTAGAAGGAGACAGAACGGTACTAGAAAAAGTAAATCAACATTGAGATCTGTAATTATTATAAAATATGACCGTCCCTTAAAACTTTGCAAAAAAAATTTAAGTAGTAACCACTTCTGAATTATTTATGCTTTCCTAATAAGCTCTGGTTCCCCATTTGTGCTTCCATAAACTCTGATTTTACAACCTGTTTATTTTTATTTACTGAATTATGGTATAATGAGTAGTATCATTATTGCAATAGTGACTTGAGACAATACCAGCTATCCTTTGGCCATTGTGGCATGCTTCAAGATTTTTAAGGAACTCTCAGTGGATGGCTTGCCAAGGTCCTCTTATTACCCAGTCCTCCAACCATCCTGAGTATGCCCAACTGCCAGTACACGTGGAGTCCCCAGGGGCTCTGAGCAGTGGTGGTTGCTGCCTCTATGAATGCGGGCACTGCAAAGATGAACTGGGGTTGCCCCTGTATTTATGTGTGTCTGTGTGAGAGTTGGACTGTGAAGAAAGCTGAGCACCGAAGAATTGATGCTTTTGAACTGTGGTGTTGGAGAAGACTCTTGAGAGTCCCTTGGACTGCAAGGAGATCCAACCAGTGCATTCTAAAGGAGATCAGTCCGAGGTGTTCATTGGAAGGACTGATGCTGAACCTGAAACTCCAGTACTTTGGCCACCTCATGCGAAGAATTGACTCATTGGAAAAGACTGATGCTGGGAGGGATTGGGGGCAGGAGGAGAAGCAGACAACAGAGGATAAGATGGCTGGATGGCATCACTGACTCAATGGATGTGAGTCTGAGTGAACTCTGGGAGGTGGTGATGGACAGGACAGGGAGGCCTGGCGTGCTGCGATTCATGGGGTCACAAAGAGTCAGACACGACTGAGTGACTGAACTGAACTGCATGATTTTATGTCCTTTAACCCTCATTTTTTACCAACTTTAAAATGGATATACTGATAAAATTAAATTAGTCATGTTGTAGTGAAGATTGAGAGGCACTACCTGGCACATTGTAAGCATTTATGTATTCAATTTCCAGTTCATGGGGTCGCAAAGAGTCGGATGTGACTGAATTGAACTGATACCAACTCAACGGACATGGGTTTGGGTGGACTCCGGGAGTTGGTGATGGACAGGGAGGCCTGGCGTGCTGCAGTTCATGGGGTCACAAAGAGTCGGACACGACTGAGCGAATGAACTGAACTGATGCTGTATGCTCCATTCCATGTCATCACATATAAGTCAAGAGGAATAAATAGCCGTTTCCCTGTCTCTTATAAGCTTGCTTTGTTCCTTTTGGAAAATCTTTTTGAGCCTTTGTGTTGCTGGTGCAAATTTTTAAAAAATGTAACGTACAAGATGTAATCACTGTATCCTGTTCTTCATGATTAGTATGAATGGCTACCCGCACTCCCTGGTTTGTTTATTCATCCTGAAGACTGTCAGGGCTAAACAGAACTTATCACATTTGTTTTCAGCAGCATCATGGGCTGGTTAGTGCTTCCTCTCTCAAGTTCCATCTTCCTTTTGATGTGCTTGGTGCCCTTGTGGTAGCCCTGGGGCTCCAGGATGGCCGCACCTTCCCAGATCCTCAGCATAGCCCAGGGAATTCTTCCTTTGCACTCTGCCCCTGCCCTGCCCGCAGTCGTAAAAGGAAGAGGCCTCAAACCCCGCCTCCAAGTTCATTAGAAACCCTATTTCTCTTACACAGTCTAAGCATTCAGTCTTTCATTGATCAATTCACAGACTCTGCAAGCAATTGAAAAGAAATTCATCTTTGTCCCCAAAGGTTCACATTGTGTGGAAATTATTGAGCTGGTGGTAGATGTTTTCTCTGTTTACAGTAACAAAAGGCAAAGTTTGGGCCTGAGGGATTGATAAGGATCTGGTAAGTAAGCACACTCCCCCACCCTGCCCCCAGGCCAGCTCCCTAGCTGCTGGGGAGAAGCACACACACCCCTGATAAGTAAATGACTAGCACTTACTTCCACAGAGAGACTGTTCCTGAGCTCTTGGCAAGACCCCTTCTCACAGGTTGTTTTCTGGCTTTGGCCACTGTCTTGATTTCTCATCCCTACAGAGAGAGTGCTGGGTGGATTAACGCACATGATCTAAAAGATCCATTTCCTTATATGGGCAGAGGCTAGCTATTAAAACACATTACAGAAGCACTGGATTCAAACCAATCAGGGATGTTGTCTACCCTCCGGTCTAGGACATTTGACCTTGGAAAGTGTCTCTTTAACCTAATTATCTGGGGATATTTGAGACGCTAACTCCTGTTGTGCATTGACTTCAATCATTAAAGAGCAGTGCCAGAACTAAAAAACTCCAGATAATTCAGTACCGGCAGCTTTGGCTCCACCAGGAAAAGTACTTACTTGCCTAGTGATTTGCATCAAGAAGCTGAAGTTGAACGGTTTTATGAAGACCTACAAGACCTTTTAGAACTAACACCCCAAAAAGATGTCCTTTTCATTATAGGGGACTGGAATGCAAAAGTAGGAAGTCAAGAAACACCTGGAGTAACAGGCAAATTTGGCCTTGGAATGTGGAATGAAGCAGGGCAAAGACTAATCAAGTTTTGCCAAGAAAATGCACTGGTCATAGCAAACACCCTCTTCCAACAACACAAGAGAAGACTCTATACATGGACATCACTAGACGGTCAACACTGAAATCAGATTGATTATATTCTTTGCAGCCAAAAATGGAGAAGCTCTATACAGTCAACAAAAACAAGACCAGGAGCTGACTGTAGCTCAGATAATGAACCCCTTATTACCAAATTCAGACTCAAATTGAAGAAAGTAGGGAAAACCGCTAGACCATTCAGGTATGACCTAAATCAAATCCCTTATGATTATACAGTAGAAGTGAGAAATAGATTTAAGGGCTTAGATCTGATAGATAGAGTGCCTGATGAACTATGGACTGAGGTTCGTGACATTGAACTGGAGACAGGGATCGAGACCATCCCCATGGAAAAGAAATGTAAAAAAGCAAAATGGCTGTCTGGGGAGGCCTTACAAATGGCTGTGAAAAGAAGAGAGGTGAAAAGCCAAGGAGAAAAGTAACGATATAAGCATCTGAAGGCAGAGTTCCAGAGAATGGCAAGAAGAGATAAGAAAGCCTTCTTCAGCGATCAATGCAAAGAAATAGACAAAAACGACAGAATGGGAAAGACGAGAGATCTCTTCAAGAAAATTAGAGATACCAAGGGAACATTTCATGCAAAGATGGGCTCGATAGAGGACAGAAATGGTATGGACCTAACAGAAGCAGAAGATATTAAGAAGAGGTGGCAAGAATACACAGAAGAACTGTACAAAAAAGATCTTCATGACCCAGATAACCATGATGGTGTGATCAGTCACCTAGAGCCAGACATCCTGGAATGTGAAGTCAAGTGGGCCTTGGAAAGCATCACTATGAACAAAGCTAGTGGAGGTAATGGAATTCCAGTTGAGCTCTTTCAAGTCCTGAAAGATGATGCTGTGAAAGTGCTGCACTCAATATGCCAGCAAATTTGGAAAACTCAGCAGTGGCCACAGGACTAGAAAAGGCAGTTTTCATTCCAATTCCAAAGAAAGGTAATGACAAAGAATGCTCAAACTACCACACAATTGCACTCATCTCACATGCTAGTAAAGTAATGCTCAAAATTCTCCAAGCCAGGCTTCAGCAATACGTGAACCGTGAACTCCCTGATGTTCAAGCTGGTTTTAGAAAAGGCAGAGGAACCAGAGATCAAATTGCCAACATCTGCTGGATCATGGGAAAAGCAAGAGAGTTCCAGAAAAACATCTATTTCTGCTTTATGGACTATGCCAAAGCCTTTGACTGTGTGGATCACAATAAACTGTGGAAAATTCTGAAAGAGATGGGAATGCCAGACCACTTGACCTGCCTCCGGAGAAATCTGTATGCAGGTCAGGAAGCAACAGTTAGAACTGGACATGGCACAACAGACTGGTTCCAAATAGGAAAAGGAGTACGTCAAGGCTGTATATTGTCACCCTGCTTATTTAACTTA
>SJYQ01001940.1:518035-622242 GCA_006410935.1 Redunca redunca
GACTGTGAAGAAGGCTGAGTGCCAAAGAATTGATGCTTTTGAACTGTGGTGTTGGAGAAGACTCTTGAGAGTCCCTTGGACTGCAAGGAGATCCAACCAGTCCATTCTAAAGGAGATCAACCCTGGGATTTCTTTGGAAGGAATGATGCTAAAGCTGAAACTCCAATACTTTGGCCACCTCATTTGAAGAGTTGACTCATTGGAAAAGACTCTGATGCTGGGAGGGATTGGGGACAGGAAGAGATGGATGAGTTGGCTGGATGGCATCACTGACTTGATGGATGTGAGTCTGGGTGAACTCTGGGAGATGGTGATGGACAGGGAGGCCTGGTATGCTGCGATTCATGGGGTCGCAAAGAGTCGGACACGACTGAGCGACTGAACTGAACTTTGTTGACACAGCTTCTCATTTAATCCATCACAATATCAGTGTGAGATAGGTATTATTTGTCACCCTTTTCAAATGTGGAACCTGAGAAAAGAACTTTCTTTTCTTTCTCTATGTAAATAAACATTTGGAGGTTCACAGTTTACCTACTGTTGAAGCCTGGCTTGGAGAATTTTGAGCATTACTTTACTAGCGTGTGAGATGAGTGCATTGTGCACTAGTCTGAACATTCTTTGGCATTGCCTTTCTTTGGGATTGGATGAAAACTGACCTTTACCACTCTTGTGCCCATGGCTGAGTTTTCCAGATTTGCTGGCATATTGAGTGCAGCACTTTCACAGCATCATCTTTCAGGATTTGAAGAGCTCAACTGGAATTCCATTACCTCCACTAGCTTTGTTCATAGTGATGCTTTCCAAGGCCCACTTGACTTCACATTCCAGGATGTCTGGCTCTAGGTGACTGATCACACCATCATGGTTATCTGGGTCATGAAGACCTTTTTTGTACAGTTCTTCTGTGTATTCTTGCCACCTCTTCTTAATATCTTCTGCTTCTGTTAGGTCCATACCATTTCTGTCCTCTATCGAGCCCATCTTTGCATGAAATGTTCCCTTGGTATCTCTAATTTTCTTGAAGAGCTCTCTCGTCTTTCCCGTTCTATTGTTTTCCTCTATTTCTTTGCATTGATCCCTGAGGAAGGCTTTCTTACTTCTCCTTGCTGTTCTTTGGAACTCTGCATTCAGATGCTTATATCTTCCCTTTTCTCCTTTGCCTTTCACTTCTCTTCTTTTCTCAGCTATTTGTAAGGCCTCCTCAGACAACCATTTTCCTTTTTGCATTTGTTTTTCTTGGAGATGGTCTTGATCACTGCCTCCTGTACAGTATCATGAACCTCCATCCATAGTACATCAGGCACTCTGTCTATCAGATCTAGTCCCTTGAATCTATTTGTCTCTTCCACTGTATAATCATAAGGGATTTGATTTAGGTCATACCTGAATGGTCTTGTGGTTTTCCCTACTTTCTTCAATTTAAGTCTGAATTTGGCAACAAGAAATTAATGATCTGAGCCACAGTCAGCTCCCGGTCTTGTTTTTGCTGACTGTATAGAGCTTCTCCCCATCTTTGATTGCAAAGAATGTGATTCAATCTGATTTCAGTATTGACCATCTGGTGATATCCATGTGTAGAGTCTTCTCTTGTGTTGTTGGAAGAGGGTGTTTGCTATGACCAGTGCATTCTCTTGACAAAGCTCTGTTAAACTTTGCCTTGCTTCATTTTGTACTCCAAGGACAAATTTGCCTGTCATTTCAGATATCTCTTGACTTCTTACTTGTGCATTCCAGCCCCCTATAATGAAAAGGACATCTGTTTTGGGTGTTAGTTCTAGAAGGTCTTGTAGGTCTTCATAGAACCGTTCAACTTAGCTTCTTCAGCAGTGATTGGGGCATAGACTTGGATTACTATGATATTGAATGGTTTGCCTTGGAAATGAATAGAGATCATTCTGTCATTTTTGAGAGTGCATCAAAGTACTGCATTTCTTTTGCTGGATTCTTTGCTGACTATGAGGGCTCCTCCATTTCTTCTAAGGGATTCTTGCCCACAGTAGCAGATATAATGGTCATCTGTGTTATATTCACCCATTCCAGTCCATTTTAGTTCACTGATTCCTAAAATGTCATTGTTCACTCTTGCTATCTCCTGTTTGACCACTTCCAATTTGCCTTGATTCATGGACCTGATATTCCAGGTTCCTATGCAATATTGGTCTTTACAGCATTGGACTTTATTTCCATCACTGGTCACATCCACAACTGGGTATTGTTTTTGCTTTGGCTCTGTCTCTTCATTCTTTGTGGAGTTATTTCTCCACTGATCTCCAGCAGCATATTGGGCACTTACCGGCCTTGGGAGTACATCTTTTAGTGGCCTCTCTTTTTGCCTTTTTATACTGTTCATGGAGTTCTCAAGGCAAGAATACTGAAGTGGTTTGCCATTCCCTTCTCCAGTGGACCACATTTTGTCAGGACACTCCACCATGACCCATCCATCTTGAGTGGCCCTACATGGCATGGCTCATAGTTTCATTGAGTTAAGAAGACTGTCGTCCATGTGATCAGTTTGATTAGTTTTCTGTGATTGTGGTTTTCATTCTGTCTGCCTGCTGATGGATAAGAATAAGAAGCTCATGGAAACTTCCTGATGAGAGAGACTGAGTGAGTGGGAAACTGGGTTTTGTTCTGATGGGCAGGGTCATGCTCAGTAAATTTTTAATCCAATAGTCTGTTAATGGGTGTGGTGGGGCTGTCTTCAACAGTACATGAACTGTGAACTTCCAGATTTTCAAGCTGGATTTAGAAAAGGCAGAGGAGCCAGAGATTAAATTGCCAAGATTGAAAAAAGCAAGAAAGTACCAGAAAAATATCTACTTCTGCTTTATTGACTACACCAAAGCCTTTGACTGTGTGGATCACAATAAACTGTGGAAAATTCTTAAAGAGATGGGAATACCAGTCCACCTGACCTGTCTCCTGAGAAATCTGTATACAGGTTAAGAAGCAACAGTTAGAACTGGACATGGAACAACAGACTTGTTCCAAACTGGAAAGTACATCAAGGCTGTATATTGTCACCCTGCTTATTTAAATTATATGCAAAGTAAATCATGAGAAATGCTAGGCTGGGGGAAGCATAAGCTGGAATCAAGATTGCCAGGAGAAATATCAATAACCTCAGATATGCAGATGACACCACCCTTCTGGCAGAAAGTGAAGAAGAACTAAAGAGCCTCTTGATGAAGGTGAAAAGGAGCATGAAAAAGTTAGCTTAAAACTCAACATTCAGAGAACTAAGACCATGGCATTTGGTCCCATCACTTCATGGCAAATAGATGGGCAAACAGTGTCAGACTTTATTTTTTGAGGCTCCAAAATCACTGCAGATGTGAGTGCAGCCATGAAATTAAAAAACGCTTGCTCCTTGAAAAAAAGCTATGACCAACCTAGACAGCATAGTAAAAAACAGACATTACTTGGCTGATGAAGGTCTGTGTAGCCAAAGCTATGGTTTTTCCAGTAGTCATGTATGGATGTGAGAACTGGACTATAAAGAAAGCTGAGCACCAACAAAATGATACTCTTGAACTGTGGTGTTGAAGAAGACTCTTGAGAGTCCCTTGGGCTGCAAGGAGATCCAACCAGTCAATCCTAAAAGAAATCAGTCCTGAATATTCATTGGAAGGACTGATGCTGAAGCTGAGACTCCAATACTTTGGCCACCGATGCGAAGAACTGACTCCTTGGAAAAGACCCTGATGCTTGGAAAGATTGAAGGTTGGACAAGAAAGGGATGACAAAGGATGAGATGGTTTTTGGCATCACCAACTTGATGGATATGAGTTTGAGTAGTTTAAGTAAGCTTCAGGAGTTGGTGACAGACAGGAAAGCCTGGTATGTTGCAGTCCATGGGGTCACAAAGAGTCGGACATGACTGAGTGAACTGAACTGAACTGAATATACATAAAGCTCATGTTTCTTTCATTACTATAAATGCTCTTGTCTTGAAAAGGGTATGGGATAAGAAAGAAATATATAGACATTTCATTTTTTTCTTTAAAAAATAAAGAAATTTAAGTATTCTTATATTTATTTCATTCCTGTTCCATCAACAGAAAATTATGCTTCAGTACCACTATTATCTTCTTATTTCCACCTCAGAATAACTGTTAAGGACTTGTCCTAGTTCTAAGAATGCCTCAATTGGATTAATATTACTATTTTTAATCTCAGATTTGCACCATTTTTATGGATGTGTGGTCGCACAGAGTTGGACACGACTGAAGCGACTTAGCAGCAGCAGCAGCAGTAGGAGAACCTAACTCCTAAGAATAATTACTTAGAAAACTTATGTTTTTTTTTTAAGATACACATGAGCGAAAATGAATGTGTAGAAAGCTAATTATTTGGCAACTTGAACAATACAATGTGATGGGATTCACGTAGCAGAAAATTCCTTGTCTCCTTAATAGCATTCTCCCCTTGATAGTGATCTGGCTTTTGCTAAACCCAGGGTGGCTTAGCTGGAGGCTACATTTCCCATCATCCCTAGCAGTACGGTGTGGTCATGTGACTAAGTCTCCACTAATGAAGTGTGCATCACTGCTCAGTCACTTCTCGGAGAAGAAATCGCTTGCTCTCCACTTCTGCTCTTCCTTCCTAAAAAGCTGGATTGTGGCCTTGATTTAGAGGCAGGCAAAGGTAAAACCCTAAGGCAGTTGCTCTGAGTTTACTATCCCCAGACCTCTAGGGGTCCCAGAGATACTTCAGTGGGTCTGCTCTGTCAAAACTGATTTCAATAATAATATTGGGATGTTTTTTGCCTTCCTGACTGAGTTGACATTGGAGCTGATGATACTAAAGCAATGATGGACAGAAAGGCCAGCGCCTTGGTATGAACCGAAGTGGTAGTCAAACAAGCGGTCCTGGCAGGCCTCCTGCCATACTCTCGCAGAGGAAAAACATGGCAGACTCATTTAAAAATATCCTTGATGGAACACCACCAATGATCATTATTGTTAAATGACTTTTCAGTAGCAGGCGTAAAGAACCAAGAAATATGCATATGAAACTTGTACACACAGAGGGGTGATGCTTGTCCAGAAGAGAAGCCCTCGTGCAGCTGTTTGAGCTGAGGACTGGACTGCTCACTTAGTATTTTTTAAAATGTCACACCACTTTTTACTTGAAGAAACAGCTCACAGACAAACCACAGTTACTCAGATGTGGGTTCTTGGAAGACATTTTCTTGAAAATGAACAAAAGAAGCCTAGTGCTTCAAGGAAAACAAGTGGCCATATGTGTTGCCACAGATAAGATGCAAGATTTAAGAGGTGAGGTGAAGTCACTCAGTCGTGTCCGACTCTTTGCGACCCCATGGGCTGTAGCCCACCAGGCTTCTCTGTCCATGGGATTCTCCAGGCAAGAATACTGGAGTGGGTTACCATTTCCTTCTCCAGGGCATCTTCCCGACCCAGGGATCGAACCCAGGTCTCCCACATTGGAGGCAGACGCTTTAACCTCTGAGCCACCAGAAAAACAAAAATTAGAATTGGAGAGCTTGTGTCTTCTGCTGGGAGCTTAATAGCTTCCCAAGGTTTAAAGAATTTTCTAATGAGGTTAGTGGTGATATACTAAATGTTTTAAAATATTGTGTCATAAAATGTTCTAACAATCAAAAGATAGGCATAATCTAGTGAATCAGTATTTTCCAAATAATGATGATATGATGTTGCAAGAGAGTTCAAAGTGTCACATGAGTTTTCACATGGCAGAATATGAAAACTTCATTAAAAGTTTCAGATTCTACATTGCAGCCAACCTTTAAAAAACTGCCGCTTGTCAAGTTGTGGTGGAGTGTGAAATAAACATATCCACAATTGTCTGAGAGGTCATTTAAAATACCCCTCCTTTTTGCAAATATGTGACTGTGTGAAGATGAATTTGCTTCTTTATGGGTGCGTGCTAAGCTGCTTCAGTCATGTCAGACTGTGACCCCATGGACTGTAGCCCACCAGGCTCCTCTGTCCATGGAATTCTCCAGGCAAGAATACTAGAGTGAGTTGCCATGCCCTCCTCCAGGGAATCTTCCTGACCTAGGGATCAAACCCAAGTCTCTTGTGTCTCCTGCATTGGCAGGCGGGTTCTTTATCACTAGCGCCACCTGCAAAGCCCTTTTGTTTTTCTTATACTTCAACCAAAATAACATCAGAACAGATTGAGTGCAGAAGCAGATATGATAATACAGCTGTCTTCTAGTTGTCAAGTCAACGAAGAGGTCTGCAAGATGTAAAACAATGTCACCCTTTTGGCTAAACTTTGGTTTTAGTTTTGGAAGATACAGTTATTTATGTTAAAATTAATGGCTTGTGTGTGTGGGCAGAGGGTAGGCTGAATAATGACAACTCCTACCCCCAAAGATAGCCAGATCCTAGTGGGCAGAATCTGTGAATATGTTCCTTTATATGGTAAAAGGGACTGTGAAGATATTAAGGAGGTGGGGAGATGTTGTGGATTTTTTAAAATATAAATTTATTTATTTTAATTGGAGGCTAATTGCTTAACAATATTGTATTGGTTTTGCCATACATCAACATGAATCCACCATGGGTATACACGTGTTCCCCATCCTGAATCCCCCTCCCACCTTCCTCCCCATACCATCCCTCTGGGTCATCCCAGTGCACCAACTCTGAGCATCCGGTATCATGCATCAAACCTGGACTGGCGATTCGTTTCACATATGCTATTGGGCATGTTTTAATGCCATTTTCCCAAATCATCCCACCCTTGCCCTCTCCCACAGAGTCCAAAAGACTGTCCTATACATCTGTGTCTCTTTTGCTGTTTATCATTACCATCTTTCTAAATTCCATATATATATGCGTTAGTATACTGTATTGGTGTTTTTCTTTCTGGTGATGTTATGGATTAAATAGGTGGGCACAATGAAGTCACTAGGATCCTTACAAAAGGGAGGCAGAAGTGTCAGAAGCAGAAAAAGAAGATGTAATGAAAGAACTGGAGTCTGGAGTCATATACTTTGAAGATTAGGGAAGAGGCTAGTATCCATATAACGTAGGCAACTTTCGGAAGCTGCAAAAAAGAAGATGGATTCTTTTCTGAAGCTTCCAGAAGTAAGCTGCCCTGCCAAGACCTTGACTTTAGATTTTTAATTTCCAGAACCATAGATAAATAATGCTGTATTAAGCCCCTACATTTGTGGTGATTTATTATAGTAGAAACTGAAAACTAATATAGTCTTATTTTTATAAGAATTATTTCTTAGTTAATGAGAAATTAATGAGTTAATTAAACTTGGTTTCATTTTGAATACAGTAAACACTTATAGGTATAATATTTACAAACAAAAGTTCTTTGGAGTCCTGAGTAATTTTCAAAAGTGTAAAGCAATTCTGAGACCAAAAAGTTTGAGAATTGCTGCCATAAAGGAAGGCAGAGCATCAAGATGGAAGAACCATGAATCCCTGAATGAATATATAAGCTCAGCTGTCTTGCCAGGCTGGACTGTCCGCCCATCTGTGGACTATTACTGTGTAAGAAATAAGCTATCTTATTTAAACTGTTGTATCCGGGGTCTCTGTTATAGCAAGACAGCCTGTATCTAGCTAATAAATAACTAATGTTGTCCTTAGATTCTCTTAGTATAGATTCCCATTTCAAAATCAATTTTAATTTATTTAATGATTTTAAATCTTACCTGATTTTTAATGAAAAAAGGTCAAATTAAAATGAGTGATTGTTTTAGAAAATTTTATTTTTTTTCATTCTGAGTCCTGTTTCTTACTAATATTGAGGTAATTCCGGTTTCTCTGCCTTAGAGGAAAAAATGTCTTAATATGATTTTCCTAATCCTTAGATTGAAGTCAGAATTTTTACCAGCAATTATTGGTGTGATCTCTTGGTGTTAACTCTTCTGTTAATTCTTGCTACTCTTTCAGAGATGTCAATAAATTGAAATCATTTTTGAGGAATGATGATGCTTATGAATCTGCCTTTGAAAGAAACTTGATTTAAAAAATTTCTAACCACCTGATGAGGCAGGTGGAAAGGCACTATTTCCATGTAACAGGTATTCAGAAAAAATAGGAGACTTGACTCAAATGACAGAACTGTCTCATGGCAGGGCCAAACCCAAAATCAATTTTATGCAGAGCACTAAAAGAGCAGAGTTTTGCTGATAACTCACAGTTGGTTATTTTCAGAACATTTGATAGGTTATTAACTTTTTGGCAGGCAACTGCTTGAATTAGAAATAACTGGTTTCCAAATACTCAATAATATGTCTAATTAGCTTTTTAAATGTGCAACTTTATCCTATGAAAATGCCAAGACATGATATAGGGAGTGAATATAGGTAATAAGCATTAGGATTGCAATTTAAGCACNAGATATTACCACTATATTCTTTACTGTGCTATTTACCTAAGAATAGACTCAAGATCTCAGAGCTTCTAGGGAACAATGTGAAGTCTGGAGAAGTTATGTCAATAAAGTAAAAATAAGCCAGAACACTTAAACAGTTAGAAAGACCACCAAGTCTGTATGTAGAAAAGGAAGCAGTGAGAATAGACAAGATGTCACATCACAGAACATACCCTTCAGGAGGAAAACCTCAGAAATTAAAAACAACAGTGTCAGAAAGGACACGCCTGTATTCACATGGTACACATGACATTGTGATTACTTTCTACTGACAGAAATAAATTATATAAATAGGACATCAAAGGGAATATATAACTTTGATCTCCTTTTTAATTAATTGCACCCAGAGAATTTTCAGATCACATAAATGAGGGCTAGTAAGTGTTGCTTGTGTAAAAAATTAATAGGCATATATAACCTATTGGACTTTTATCTGTCCTTCCAAATGGGGTTGGGGGGAAGTTATCTAGAGTTCAGCCAATAAGAAATAAACTTATCATTTATTTCTCTTCTCTAGGCTTATTTCTTTACAACTGGGAGAGGTTTCCTCAAGAGCAAAGCCATTTCTAAATCTTGTTTAGAAGAATGTGTGCTAGAGCACAAGCCATAATTAAGAGTTTCTTTTTAAAGACGCTTGTGGCCAAAATGTTTAGTTCATCACCCACATCTGTTCTCATCTTCTTCCTTAGAAATAAAACTGTAGCTGGGCTGTAACTGTCCAGCAAGGGATTACTTTTTCCAAGCCCCCAGCAAGGAAGTGTGTCCCCAGGACACATCAAAGCAGTGTGTATGGAAGTGAGGTCTTTAGTTTCACCCAACCTCCTCAAGAGCAACTTTTTGTCTCTGGGCCACTGGTGATGCTCAGAGAGACCCTGACAACCATGTGTTCAAGATGGTGTTTTAAGCTTTTTAGAAATAGGAATGAGGTGTTAAGTTTTTTTTCCTTCTCTCCTGAAATAATTACCATTGCAAACTTGAGTATAGAACTTGCTTAATAAGTATTTATTGAACAACAACAAAAACCCTAGAATTAAAATGGTAACGGAAAGTTCAGGTAAAACATTCAGATGGTCTAATACTGAACAACTGATTGTAAAGAAACAGTTATAAGAACCCTTATTTTTGTTTGATACACATGTGTGTGCATGCTCAGTCAATTCAATCATGTCTGACTCTTTGCAACCCTATGGACTACAGCCTGCCAGGCTCCTCTGTCCATGGGGTTCTCCAGGCAAGAATCATATATGCCCATTTGGATGAAATACATCTTTTTCTTATTTTAGGATATATTAATTTATAGATTGTTTTACTAGGAGAGGTTTATTTCCCATTCCAGGCTCTGGAGTGGGTTGCTGTGCTCTCCTCCAAAAAATCTTCCTGACTCAGGGTTCGAATCTGTGTCTCCTGCTTTGCAGGCAGATTGTTTACTGCTGAGCCACCAGGGAAGCCCGTTTTTGTTTAATAGTTCATGTTATTTATACTGCTACACATTAATCAAAATGACTACAGGTTAATCTTTAGAATAAGGGAGAACAAAGTGGACACAAGTGTGCTATCATTTAAATATTAAAATACCTAAAACACTTTAGGTACACACTTAGAATGAAATGATTTTCATCCATTTCACTTCATTAACAAAAGAACCAAGATGAAATGTAGGAGGAAATGTCACAACAAGACATGTCAATTCCTTTGGAACTTTAGGTAGATGGTATTTATAATTTCCAGGCAAATTTGTGCATGCCAAGTCATCAACCAAGCATTTGTTGACATTGCACAGTGATTTGTGTAAATCAAAGCAAGAACACCTCTGTTCAGACAATAAATTCCTCCAGAGGTTGATTAGAATAAGAGAATTTTTAAAGAGGATTAGAAGACAATTTTCAGCAGGAGGCAAATTGGCATATAAAAATATAGTCATTAACATTCTCTAGGGATGAATAAGAGTTAGACAAACTAGAAGAAAGAAGGCATCTGATCTCTGCTAAGAGGCTTCAAAATTAAATGCCACAACCAAAGACGGAGTGCTTTATCTGTAATTTTTTCTTAAATAGGTTTATTTCCAGTGAAACAATCTATAAATTCATTTACGCTAAAGTGAGAAAAAGATGTATTTTTGTCCAAATGGGCACATTTGATTATAAGAAACTTAGAATTTTGACTTTTTTTTTTTAAACAAAATGAACTATATTTAACATTTGAAACTAATGAATGACTGTTAAGTCTCTCCAATGACATGGGAACAGGAATTGCCAACACTCCTTGTTCACCCTCTACCCCATCTCAGTCTTTCTTCCCTGATAAACACAAAGACAATTAAAGGAGACATCCATGAGTTGTCTTTCATGCACTCAGACTGTTGCTTATAAAAATCCCATCTTTGGGGGACTTACCTGGTGGTCTAGTGGTTAAGTCTTCATCTTCCAATGAAGAGGATGTGGGTTTGATCCCTGGTCAGGGAGCTAATATCCTACATGCCTCCTGGCATAAAAACAAAACAAAACAAAACCTAAAACAGCCCTGATATTGTAACAAATTCAATAAAGACTTTAAAAATGGTCCACATAAAAAAAAAATCTTTAAAAATAATCTCATCTTCGGGGCCACCTCTACTCCACAAGTATTCTTTTAGTTTTCTTTGCCAGGCTTGTAATTCTCTAGAATCTCCTCTGTGAATTGCTATTAGGAAGGCCTCTGCGTTACTCCCCTCTGCTATTCTCTAACCTCTCCTTCAGATTGGCAGCACCAAAAAACACAGGAGGGAAGGAACAGGTGGATGTTTGCTTTCCTTCTCTAGTACCTCCAAAAGAGGTGCCTCTGCAACAGGTTTTAAAGGTAAAATGTTGTCTGCTGACATATTGGTTGTTAAAAGGAGAGGAGGTGAGAGGAAGCAATATGAATGTGATTAGAAGGGAGTGTGGGGGTCTTGCCTTTGTACACGCAGGGACCACCATGGGTGAGCATCGCACCCACCCTTCCCTGGGCCCTGGGAGCCCACCCCTTCTCAGGCTCACTCTCCCCACCTCTCCCCAAGCCCAGCTCAGGCTCATTCCCCTGATGCTGGATTCTGGCTTCTCCTCCGAGCAACACCACCTTTCTATCATATTCCTCTAAGCTGCTAGTCCCCAGATGTGAGGGTATACCTGATTTTGGAAGGGCTAGGTGAGGAGCAGCAGTTTAGTTAAGCAGGACTGAGAGTTATCCTCCTAAGTTCCAAGCAAAATGACAGAAGACACACTCAGGTACCCACTTCCCTAGAGGAGTGTGATTTTGCTTTAAACTAGCTGTGAGTCCCCCTTCTTTCATTTATTAAGGACCTTCCTACTTTTGCTGGCTTTTTGTTTGTTTCCTCCCTGGCTGCACTTACTGGACCCTGGATCTCAGGTGCAATGTTTGCTCCTGGTTTGGACCTGCTGTTACATACACGTTTCACAGTGTACTCATCTGCTCAAATATCCAGTGGGAAACGGTTTCACAGACAGAAGTGTAATATTTCATTTCATTCAGAACAATGCTATTGGCATTGTTAGACTCAAAATAACATTATACCTGGAGGAAAATGCCTACCTATGTAACCACATGCCCATGAAATGTTCCATATTTTTTCATACAAGTTCCTTTATTTTCTGACTTCAAAGTTAATATAGTTCAATACTTGGGGATGAAAAGGAGACAGGGTCATTTTTGATGTTCTCTTTAGAAACTTTTCTCCATTTACTGTGTTGGCTCAGATCTGCAAATTGTCCATTTATTTGTTCAACAAGTGAATGTTTTACGACTGTCTAGTAAGTGCCACTTAAGTGTTGGACACTTGCAGGTTTGGGGACAGAGGGAGAGAAGGATGGGCCTGAGAGAGGAGACAGGACCTATAAGACAGTAGCTATGCTGTGGAGGACTCATAATTTAACACGTCATAGGGCAGTGAAGAAATGGACATATAAATAAATCGTTCAACTTCAACTCATTAGGTGTTGCAATAAAAGTAGATATAAAGTCCTGAGGCCATAATTATCAGGGAATGACCAAGTGTGGCTCAAGGAAGCAGGAAATGCCTCATAGACTAGCCTAATAATTACGATGCTTCTGCTGTTCTTGGCATCATTGCTGAGGGTTGATGCCCAACCTAAAACCCCATGACCTCATCGTTTCACTTGCCTGTGACTCTCCTGGGAGAAGATGATGAAGGCCAGGAAGGAGAAAGGACTTCGGCCACCCTTCTCTCCCAGGACTGCAATCACATCTTAATTTTGTTACCCTTCTAACCATGTTATAGTCAAAGAGAAAGTGTATGCCTGAGGTGGCTGTTGGCAATCAGGCTTAGCACCCAAGAAGGGGATCTTGGACCCCTGATTTCATGCCCAGTATAGACCTGGGGAGAAAGTTTGAGGAAGTGGAGAAAGCAGTGTTCATCTGGTCAACCCTTTTTTCTTTATTCCCTTCACTGCTTGGATGATGTGTGCACAATGCCTGCCCGAGGTGACTGACTCAGAGTGACTGCAGGGGAGCCTGTGCTCTCTTGCTAGAGTCGGAAGCTTGTCCAACATGCATCATCAATCTTTCATTGGAACTTCAGTTAAAAAAAAAAAAGGCTTTTTTTAGGCTGCAATTTTCCCTGAATTAGTCTTTTCAAAATATTGTGCCCATGCCAATAAATCTTACATTGGGCCTCAGACATCGCAATGCATGTGAAGGCAATTTATCAGCCACTAAATTGCAAATGACTCAATCAATCAGTATTGTCTTTGGCTGTAGAGACCCCACTTTGAAGTCATCATCAACTGTGCATATTTGGGGTGGTAGGATAGAAAGATCATTTTGCAACAAATTTGAAAGAGACTCTTTCTTCTCCTGTCTCTCTTGTGATGAGAAGGTGGTCACACACCTGCTAGCCAGGCCTCAGGGCTTTTTACTCTTTTTCAAGCATTTTCAGGAGCGAAGCACGGCAGATTCCCCCTGGAATTGGCTTTTCAGCAATCCTTAACACCTACCGTGGCTTGGAGGGGCTAGATTCTGAGCCACATTTTTTCTGATGGAAGATATAAAGTTTATCTTCCCAAACAAAGGACAAGTGTTTATCACATTTTTATTTGGTCTTCCATTTGTCTTTCAATGCATTTTCAATCTCTTTCTTTAATCAATCCAAATTGTTTATTTTCCTCCGAAAGAAAGATAAATGCCATACCTGGCTTGTCTTGTTGAAGCTTGTCCCTTTGCTGCTAACAGTACTTCGATTGTTAACAGAGGTTGATGTTTCCACATGTCGTTGTTTTTTTTTTTTTTTTTTTTTTAAACTCACAGACCACAGTGCTTAACTTGGTAAGATAACCACTGTAGCTCTTCAGGAAATGAAGACCATTAGAGAAATTTCTTTCATTATAAAGAACAAATAAAAAAGAAAAAGCCTATCATTTTAATTTAATTGTCTGAATTTAGAGATTCTTCACTTCTTAAATCCAAACAAAAGTACTTTTAAAAACTGTAATCCCAAGTAACCTATATTTTATTTACTTTGGCTCATGTATAACACCCAAAGTGATAATGTGTCAGCTGTCAGCATTTCTGATTTATTTTTCATTATATTGTACTTTTTAGCCACTGGCAAAAAAAAAAAAAAATTCTTTATTCCTTACATAGTTAGAATTTTTTAAAAAGTAGACTCAACATCCAAGAGCTAGAAAACTCTCTACCTGTTTCTTTTCTCTGTATTCTGTCTCCTTGTTACTTGACTACCTTTTCAGTGACTGTTTTTAAGGAAGTTCAATAAGCATTCAATTTTTTTTCTTAGACACTAAGAATTAACTTTGTGACAATTAATTTCAGTTTTTCCTTCTTAAAGTCACATGCTAAGTAACATCCTTCAGAAGACACTATTTTAATCTTTTTCCCTTTTTTGCCCTATACTTATTATTATGCATATTGCGCTCAGCTGTGTCCGACTCTTTGTGACCCCCATGGACTGTGGCCCGCCAGGCTGCACCGTGCATGTAATTTTCCAGGCAGGCATACTGGAGTGGGTTACCACTTACTACT
This sequence comes from Redunca redunca, assembly GCA_006410935.1. Lineage (NCBI taxonomy): Eukaryota > Metazoa > Chordata > Mammalia > Artiodactyla > Bovidae > Redunca > Redunca redunca. The sequence goes on from SJYQ01001940.1 coordinate 532,460, forward strand.
CCAGGGGATCTTCCCAACCTAGGGAAGAACTCTGCCTAGGGATGAAACTCGCATCTCTTATGTCTGTCTCCTGCACTGGCTGGAGGATTCTTTACCACTAGCACCGTGTGGGAAGCCCATTTTGCATATTGTTGCTGCTGCTGCTGCTAAGTCACTTCAGTCGTGTTCGACTCTGCGCGACCCCATAGACGGCAACCCACCAGGCTCCCCCCGTCCCTGGGATTCTCCAGGTAAGAACAGTGGAGTGGGTTGCCATTTCCTTCTCCATTTTGCATATTAAGCAGGTATAAATTATGTGCTATATGGCAATCTGTCATTATTTCCATGGATGATACCCTAGATTGGCAATTGGAAGAAAAAGTATTTTCATTCCCATCAACAATTCCTACCACAACTACAACTCTGAATCACTATACTGTATATCCTGTGGCCATTTTTGGTGGGGAGAGGGGGACACGCTGCACAGCATGAGTCATCTTAGTTCCCTGACCAGGGATTGACCCCGGGCCCCCCGCAGTGGTAGCCCAGTGTATTGACCACAGGACCACCCAAGAAGTCCCTGTAGCTGTTTTTAACTGGATCTCAGTTAGTCTATGACCAACCTAGACAGCATATTAAAAAGCAGAAACATTACTTTGCCAACAAAGGTCCATCTAGTCAAAGCTATGGTTTATTCAGTAGTCATGTATGGATGTGAGAGTTGAAGGCTGAGCGCTAAAGAATTGATGCTTTTGAACTGTGGAGTTGGAGAAGACTCTTGAGAGTCCCTTGGACTGCAAGAAGATCCAACCAGTGCATCCTAAAGAGATGAGTCCTGGGTGTTCATTGGAAGGACTGATGTTGAAGCTGACACTCCAATCCTTTGGCCACCTGATGCAAAGAACTGACTCATTGGAAAAGACCCTGATGCTGGGAAAGATTGAAGGTGGGAGGAGAAGGGGACGACAGAGGATGAGATGGTTGAATGGCATCACCGACTCAATGGAGATGAGTTTGGGTAAACTCCAGTTGTTGGTGATGGACAGGGAAGCCTGGCGTGCTGCAGTCCATGGGGTTGCAAAGAGTCGGACGTGACTGAGCAACTGAACTGAACTGAGCAGTGGGTAAAAATGGTATCACTCCTTTGGTGGCTGTGTCAGTGGAGCCAATGCTTCAGATGTAAAGGAGATGGCAGATTATACCTGTTGATCCTTGGAGAGCTGTCCTGTGTGAAATTAGAAACTGCCTCTATTTTTGGCCAACACAGATATTGGTACAGGAGCACTTCATAATATTTCAGACTGTATTTTGACACCACTTTCTCATTATCTCCAATTTGCTTCCTTTTCCCCGGGGACATTTATGTAGGGTCCTGGTCCTAGTCTCCCCAGGTATAAGAGAACACTGTAAATAGATGACTTGATAAACTAATTTGAGCATTGATATTATTGACCTCTTTCCCTACCCATAGAAAGCCTGCATTTTAACCAAGCTTTTTGAGTTTCAAATCAGATGAATTATCAGTGAGAGTTAGATATTCATATCCAAGTGTTTATAGTTAAGGTTCCATAGAATCTTGAACACTTTAAGCCTTTAAAAGGACTGAAGAGATAGAGTCTAGGAGGAGCTCATATCCACTACCCTCAGAAACTGCTACACTTGATTTCTCTTCTTCATCTCTATTCACTCCATAGTTATTGTTTCAACATTGTGTCTGGCATTATTCAAGGTAGATAGTAATGAACAAGATAGTAAGCTTAAAAATATAAGAGGTTTTCCACCCTGATATATCAGAGTCCAGAGAAACCAGAAAGTACTCAAGTTCCATTTATTTTCCTGTCCCGCCATCATAATGTGAGTTTTGTCCTCATGGTCCTAAAATGTTGGGTTTCACCTCATATCCCGACATTATCCACAAGTACAAACAGAAAAAAGAAAGACCAAGGCAAAGTGCAAAAGGCAAAGACATGTGTCAACCAATTTTCTCTTAAACAAATTATTTTTGTAAGCCTCCCTAGGAGACTTCTGATAAACTCTTAATGGTCAGAATGACCAGAATGACCACTAGGTCACATGACTACTTCTAAACAGAAGCTAATAACTGGTCACATTACCACACAGAACACAATTTTGGTTGTGTTATTATGAAAGATGATTTGAGTGAATTTGTTATGGGAAACTAACCATGCTTGCCACAGGGACCTAAGTAGTTTGAAAGCAGGGGAAGGTCAATCTTTTTTTTTTAATCATAAAAAAGTGCAGTATAGTTAATTTACAATTTTGTGTTAGTTTTAAGTGTAGAGCAAAATGATTAGTTACATATACATTCTTTTTCAGATTCTTTTTTATTATAGGTTATTATAAGATATTGAATATGGTTCCAGGCCAATCTTACAAAATAATATTATTACTAATACTAAGAAGTGGCCAGGCCAAAGCAAGAGTTCAAGCTGGAAAAAAAAGAAACAAACACCTGGAATGAAGGTCATCTCTGAGATAAGTTGGAACTTGGTACTTTAAAGTGTGTAAAGGAGAATAAATTGAAACTAAGGCTGACAGAAAGAGAGAAGGATAGCTCTTTATTAAGTCAAGAAGGATAAGCAGACTTTCATGCAACATTAAGACTCTTAGATTTGAATCCATGAACCCTGGAAATTATTAGCATACTTTAATGGTGAACTGACTTCATGAGTTTTACCTTTTTAGAACACTCTGGATTTTTCCAATGGGAACTAATGAGAATGCAAGGGAATATGCAAACATCATGTTTCTTCAACAGATAAAAGAGGTGATGTTAGCCTGGACTAGGCTGGAAGCAGGGGAGTGAAGAATGGTGAAATTCTTTAGGATGACTGGATTAAGTAATTATTTTGATGTGATCTATGGGAGGGAGAGGATACTAGTGTGAATGAGCATGAAAAGCCCAGAGCAGCCCCCAGGTTGTTGATCCAGGAAAATAGTAATGGTGTTGTGTGCTGAGATGCAGAATGCAGCCTTTGGGGGCGGGGTGGGAAATAATAATGAGTTCCATCCTTGACATTGATGTTGGAGATGTCTGCTGGATATTCAAGAGGGGTTGGCTAGTGTACAGTTTGACATTAGGGTCTAGAACTCAGAAGGGAACGCTAAGAAGAAGATACAGGTGAAGATGCTTTGGACAGAAAGATTATAATGGAAGCCATTGGAAGGGATGAGAAGGATACAAAAGAGTGGGCAGGTGAGAAGCCCAAACAGAACTCCCGTTTGGGGACTGAGGACGTAGTAAAGTTGGTGGCTGCAGGAATGAAGATAGATTGAAAAGGCAACCTCAAAGGGAGACTAGAGATGTGAGATCGAGTTTCCAAATGAATAACGTAATCGTGTCTTGTTCTATGTGCAGACCTGCGAATGTCGCAGGAGCTTTCTTGAATTGTTAGGCAGTACTGACCCAGCAGGGTAGAGGCATCCGCCACGCCTGGGCAAAGCCGGGCAGAGTGCAGGCTGGCACACTTAGTTCCCACCCAGGTAGAATATTAGATACCGAAAGTGCGTCTGCATATCTCCAGTTCCATCAGCAGAGAGAGAGGCGGGTCCACCAGAAGGCTAAGCAGCAGCCCAGTGGAGGTTGGGTCAGATGCCTTTGGCCTATCCCTTCTATTTCCTTACTCTAGTTTCAGCTCCTATTTTATGTCTAGCTACAGAAAATTCTCTCAGTTAAAAATGAGACAAACTCTAACTACAGTTATTTTGCTCTTTGTAAAAAAAAAGTGTGATTTTGCCAAAGTCTTTAAAAGAACTTTAAATTGGAAATTGAACAATAGATTCATTTAATTGTAAATTTGTAAATAAGGACTGCAGGCTACTGAGGCAGTAGAAACGTTGACAGCAACTTTTCAAATAATGCTGCGAAGACTGGGTGAGAACGTGTGATAAATGTCCCTCTGCAGCCTCCCCACTTATCTAAAGAATGGTCTCTGAATATATATAGTGCTAAGGATTCTATACACATCTGGAGCTTTGGCTATTATTTTTAAGCTCTCTCTATAGACTGTCCCTTCCTTGCTTCTCCAGTCTGGCTCCCCCACCCCCATCTGTCTCAAGATCCCCAAATGCCAAGGTGTCTCCTGGCGTCCTTCTCTTCTTTCTAGCCCCATGACCCCTTGCCAGGATATCTCACTCTTCCATACTCCAAGGATACTTCTGTTATGTGCTAGACAGGCAGACACTGGGTAGTAGCTTACAATGCTTTACGAAGCACAACGAATCTCAGCCTTGGGGCATCTAGATATGACAGCTTAGAGTGGAAAGGGGAAGTCTCAGTTGCTGAGAAATTGTATCAGAAGACTTCGCCTTTGTATGTGTGAAAGGGGAAAATGGGAGCTGGGGTGGCACAGGTGGGCCTGGCTGGTGCCAGTTGTGTTGTTTAGTCGTTCAGTCGTGTCCAGCCCTCTGTGACCCCATGGGCTGCAGCACGCCAGGCTTCCCTGTCCTCCACCATCTCCCAGAGCTTGCTCAAATTCATGTCCATCAGACGGGAGATGTTGCACAATCGCCTCCTCTTCTGCCCTCCTCTCCTTTTCCTCTTGCCTTCAATTTTTCCTAGCCTCAGGGTGCTGATGCTGGTGCCAGACAGACCAAGATACCAAAAAGTACATGGTTTCAGATTTTACATATTAGACTCAGAGTTTGGATACTGGAATACAGAAACAACAATCCGTAAAATGCTGGTTTGCATTAAAGTAAAATTTAATTTTTGTCATTAATGCAAATCTCTCTTAACATGTATGTCTAATAATTAGTATGAGATGTATGCATATTCAGGAGAAGGCAATGGCACCCCATTCCAGTACTCCTGCCTGGAAAATCCCATGGATGGAGGCTGCAGTCCATGGGGTCGCTGAGGGTCGGACACGACTGAGTGACTTCACTTTGACTTTTCATTTTAATGCATTGGAGAAGGAAATGGCAACCCACTCCAGTGTTCTTGCCTGGAGAATCCCAGGGACAGGGAAGCCTGGTGGGCTGCTATCTATGGGGTTGCACAGAGTCGGACATGACTGAAGTGACTTAGCAGTTAGCAGTATGCATATTCTACTGTACAAAGATAGGCACACATATTTAACACATTTGAAATGAACACCCACACACATTGTACCCCTTTGGCCAACTAAGAAATTTCACAGCAGCCGGAATTGCTACCTCCTCTTTCACCCATCAGTGATTTTCTTTGACCATTGCCATCCTTAAACACCTGGTTCCCGTGACATTATATATGGGAGTCTCTGAAGCAGTATGCCCACCTCATGTTAGTAGGTCCATAACTGTAGAGTGTGGGTAAGATGTTGCTCTTTTATTTTTTTAATTTGAATTGCTTGAAATGGTAGTATAGAAGTTAAAAATGAATCATCGAATTCCTTATTTTCATCTCACACAACCTAAGTGAGAAACAATTTATAATGTAGTAAGAATTCAGAGGGAATTCCTCGTCCTCTACAGAATTCTTGCCATGGAGTGGACCCTATTTGCCTTTTGAAAGCCAATCTTTCAACTGCACTCATCTGTGACAATAAATTTAACGCTTATACCAATGAAGAGAGCAGAGAGAGAAAGATGAAACCCTTTGCCAGAGCTTGGCTGGACAGCTGTTATTTTTTGTTAGGGATGTAAGAGTTTATAAGAAAGTGCCCCTCAAAGGATGGAGTGCTTATATATACATTCTTTACTTTTAAAGAAAAACCCATCGACAGAATCCTATAAATGTACACGTACAGAAACATATGTGAACACAAAGGGCGATATTTAAAATCCTCTAAAGTCAGAAAAGTGCGATCAAGACTGTATTCTTCCATTTCCCTTTAAAAATTCATTTATTTTATTGCTGTTTTTCCAAAATAATAAGGCCACAACCTGAATCTTTCAACCAGAGAAGATTTGTAACTCCTCTCCTAGGTGGACTGGTGCTCTTCATCTCCAAGGGGACTGGAACCAAAGCTTTAGCCTGCTTAACCTCTGGGTGCTTTAAAAATGTGCAGATTTCCAAGCCTCTGCCGGGATTCTGTTTAGCAGACCAGCATGGACTCAGAAATCTGCCTGTTTAACAAACAAACCAGTAGATTTTAATGCAGGGAGTTTAGGGAATCATGCCAAGTAAACACTGCCTTGGGGCTAATCTTGTTATTAATTAGCTATTGTCAGCTAAAAGCATTTCTTCACTGGAGATGAGGAAAAAAAAAACAAAAAACCCTCAAACTCAAAGCTTCAGCAAAACCTTCAAACTGCAGATTGTTTTCTAAATTTTTTTCCTCTAAATTTTAAGACTGATATTCTAGATAATATTCTTCTCATACAATAATCAAATATTTAAATTCTTTATTTCACTTAGAAAGAACCACTAAAAGATTAATTATCAGCAAGTAAGACTCAGTTTGTACCTTCTCAGTCTAGTTTCAAGACTCAACACACACCTACAGCTGATGTTCAGATTAATGATGGGAATTCTGAGATATCCTGGCAACTGAAACATTGTGGGTGGCCTTATTTCCTCAGACTAAATTCTGAAAAGTGGAATTTCAGGGTCAGAAGCTAATGTTTAATCTAAAGGCTTTGTTTGTATTGCTAAACCTCAAAATTGAGAAGTAATATTAATACATAAGGAAATTGAACGCATAAATGCTTACAGTGTGCCAGGTAGTGCCTCTCAGTCTTCACTTACAACATGACTAATACATCAGTACATCCATTTTAAAGTTGGTAACAAATGAGGGTTAAAGGATATAAGATCATGCAGTTCAGTTCAGTTCAGTCGCTCAGTCGTGTCTGACTCTTTGCGACCCCATGAACCACAGCACACCAGGCCTCCCTGTCCATCACCAACTCCCACAGTCCACCCAAACCCTTGTCCATTGAGTTGGTGATGCCATCCAACCATCTTATCCTCCGTCGTCCCCTTGTCCTTCTACCCTCAATCTTTCCCAGCATCAGGGTCTTTTCCAATGAGTTAGCTCTTCGCATAAGGTGGCCAAAGTATTGGAGTTTCAGCTTTAGCATCAGTCCCTCCAATGAACACCCAGGACTGATCTCCTTTAGGATGGACTGGTTGGATCTCCTTGCAGTCCAAGGGACTCTCCAGAGTCTTCTCCAACACCACAGTTCAAAAGGATCAATTCTTCAGTGCTCAGCTTTCTTTATAGTCCAACTCTCACATCCATGCATGACCACTGGAAAGACCATAGCCTTGATTAGACGGACCTTTGTTGTCAAAGTAATGTCTCTGCTTTTTAATATGCTGTCAAGGTTGGTCATAAATTTCCTTCCAAGGAGTAAGCATCTTTTAATTTCATGGCTGCAGTCACCATCTGCAATGATTTTGGAGCCCAGAAAAATAAAGCCAGCCACTTTATTTATATATAAAGATCATACAAGCAGTGAGTAAAAAAAGCAGAAGTGGGATTTAGGTCAGACGGTAAAGAAGCTGTCTGCAATGCTGGAGATTGGGGTTTGATCCCTGGGTCAAGAAGATCCCCCAGAGAGGGATTCTCTGGTATTCTTGCCTGGAGAATTCTGTGGACAGAGGAAGCTGGCAGGCTACAGTCCACAGGGTTCCAAACAGTAGGACTCAATTTACTAACACTTTCACTTTCATAGCCATTAAGTGTTGGGATAGTTTCAGGTGGACAGCAAAGGTACTCAACCACACATGTACATGTATCTCTTCTCCCCCAAACTCCCCCACTATCCACCTGACACTGCACTCTTGTTGCTAACCACTTAGCATGCTGCCTTTGAAAAGTTGTACCAATTAACACTATCATCAGAGGTATATGAGAATTCCCCCATTCCTCCACCCTAACCAACCCATAGACCACCTTACCTGCCTCCTGAGAAATCTGAACGCAGGTCAAGAAGCAACAGTTAAAATTGGACATGGAATGACAGATTTGTTCCAAATTGGGAAAGGAGTATGTTAGGGTTGTATCCTGTCACTCTGCTTATTTAACTTATATGCAGATACATCATGAGATACGCTGGGCTGGATGAAGTGCAAGCTGGAATCAAGATTGCCAGGAGAAATATCAATAACCTCAGATATGCAGATGACACCACCCTTATGGCAGAAAGTGAAGAGGAGCTAAAAAGCCTCTTGATGAAAGTGAAAGAGAGTGGAAAAGTTGGCTTAAAGCTCAACATTCAGAAAACTAAGATCATGGCATCCAGTCACATCACTTCATGACAAATAGATGGGGAAACAGTGAGAGGTTTTTTGTTTTGTTTTGTTTTTTTCTCCAAAATCACTGCAGATGGTGACTGCAGCCATGAAATTAAAAGACGCTTGCTCCTTGGAAGAAAAGTTATGACCAAACCAGAACGCATATTAAAAAGCAGAGACATTACTTTGCCAACAAAGGTCCATCTAGTCAAAGCTATGGTTTTTCGAGTAGTCATGTATGGATGTGAGAGTTGGACTAGAAAGAATGCTTAGCGTTGAAGAATTGATGCTTTTGAAAAATGGTGTTGGAGAAGACTCTGGAGAGTCCCTTGGACATAAAGGAGATCCAACCAATCCATCCTAAAAGAAATCAGTCCTGAATATTCATTGGAGGGATTGATGCTGAAGCTCCAATACTTTGGCCACTTGATGCGAAGAACTGACTCACTGGAAAAGACCTTGATGCTGGGAAAGATTGAAGGCGAGAGGAGAAGGGGACAAAAGAGGATGAGATGGTTGGATGGCATCACCAACTCAATGGACATGAGTTTGAGTAAACTCCTAGAGCTGGTGATGGACAGGGAAGCCTGGTGTGCTGCAGTCCATGGGGTCGCAAAGAGTTGGGTATGAATCAGCAACTGAACTGAACTGGCTGAACCCAGGGTATTAACTTTTCTTTTTAAATTACCAATTCAATGGGAACAATCACTGGTTTAAAGACAGTAGTTCTTGAATTCAAATTATACCCATCCAGCTCCAATTCAGTCGGTCAGTCATGTCTGACTCTATGCAACCCCATGAACCATAGCACGCCAGGCTTCCCGGTCCATCACCAACTCCCGGAGTTTACCCATATACAGAGAATAATACTTCACCCAAGCATTTCGTGCTGTGTAGTTGCTCTCTGAAGCCAGGTTACCATTTCTCTATATAGTACCTGTTAATAAATTGTTCCTGGACCCTTTCTCAGGCCATGGTTAGTTGAACATGCACCATGGTGCAGCTGAGAATGATGTTGAAATACCTGCCACTGATTTGTGAACTGGGACAAGAATCTGAATAGGCTTTGTGTGGGCACTATCATGTCTGACTCTTTGCAGCCCCATGGACTGTAGCCAGCCAGGCTCCTCTGTCCATGGAGTTTTCCAGGCAAGAATACCAGAGTGGCATCTAGTATCTAGTGGAGTGGCATCCTACTCAAGGGCTTCTTCGTGATGCAGGGATTGAACTCCTGTCTCTTGTCTCCTGCATTCGCAGACAGATTCTTTACCACTAGCGCCACCTGGGAAGCCCCTTAATTGGTTTTAATATAATCTGTTTATGTATGATGTCTAAGCTCAATTTCTTCACACATAGATTTGATTCTGCTTTGAATATGCAAAAATGTAATAAGCAGGACAATTAAAAAGAAAACAAAAGAACTTTAGTTAAACAGAATGAGGAAGTACATACATCAGGTATAGGGTTTGTGTATTATAGCAGCCAAGTCCTAAATGTAGTCCTGAGTTCATAACCAAGGAAATACAAAGATTCTGCTGTTTCCATTGTCCTCTCCAAATGGAAGCCCAGAAGTTCTTCTGGAGAGTGCACTTGCTGGCATTAAAGTCAGGGATATCAGATAAAACAATGGATGATGACTTTATACTACAGAGTTAGCCATCTGTATGTCTTGTTTGGAAAAATGTCTGTTTAGTTCTTTTGCCCACTTTTTGATTGGGTTGTTCATTTTTCTGGTATTGAGCTACATGAGCTGCTTGTATATTTTAGAGATTAATTATTTTTCAGTCATTTCGTTTGCCGTTATTTTCTCACTTCTGAAGGCTGCCTTTTCACCTTGCTTATTGTTTCCTTCCTTGTGCAAAAGCTTTTAAGTTTAATTAGGTCCCATTTGTTTATTTTTGTTTTTATTTCCATTACTCTGGAAGGTGGGATCATGGAAGATCTTGCTGATTTATGTCAGAGAGTGTTCTGCCTATGTTTTCTTCAAAGTCTTATAGTTGCTGGCTTTACATTTAGATCTTTAATCCATTTTATACTACAGAGTTGCAAGCATAAATAGTCCTCAAATGAATATTTTTTATATGTGACTGTAAATAGATATACTTTTAATTACAACTATACTTATCAAAATTGTCCTATAAAAGTTTGAGAACACGAGGTGATAACTACTCCAAGTGGGAAATAATTCTCAAGGGACTATTTCTGCATGATTTTATACAATCGATTTTCTAGCCACAAATCTACAGTATTCCACAATCTAAGCTGTTGTTGGGTACTGAATAAGACACAGAAAATTATCTTACTGGGGTTATTCATGGTTCAAAGCATTATTTCTTGATTATTAGTAATAATAATAAATTTTGTCCACATTTTGGATACTGGCAGTGGTTGACCAGCCCCCTGCTTCCATTCCCTGAGTTCATAATTCTAACACTCCAAACTGAGCTACACGCTTGCAGAAAACGATAAAATAGTACTGTCTAGTAGTGCTTTATTCTTAATGGGTTTGTAATAAATGGGTCTTTTGGGTTTTATTCACTGTTTTACTGCAGCTCCTTTTCCTGGAACTTTAGCTCAGGTGAACTTGTACTGAGGACCATGTAAGTGGCAGAAAGTACCTTGTGCTCAGAGTCACCCATCCAACCCACTCTGCTGTCCTTTCAGTAAACCTGTATATTTTGAATAAGTCGTCCCTAAAGATAGGGGCTTCCCTAGTGGCTCACTTGGTGAAGAATTTGCCTGCAATGTAGGAGACCCGGTTCGACTCCTAGGTCGGGAAGATCCCCTGGAGAAGGGAATACCCACTCCAGTATTCTTGCTTGGAGAATTCCACGGACAGAGGAGCCCTGGTTGGCTACAGTCTATGGGGTTACAAAGAGTTGGACACGACTGAGCAACTAACACTTAAAAATGAGTATATTTCTTTTTTTGACAGTTTTATTTATGTATGTATTTATTAGCATTTATTTTTTTAATTTCAATAAGTTCTATTGGCAGCATTTTCACTGTGTTTAAACTCGTAGGTTCCCACTTCCTTTAGGTCTGTGATCAAAGCTACCTTGTCTGAGAGGCCTTCCCAGCCCCTGAGTGTAAATACCTTTGCTCTGCCCACCCTGTGGCTCCCTGATTCAGTTGCTCTGTATTTTCCTCCAGAGTACTTCAGTTCAGTTCAGTCGCTCAGTTGTGTCCGACTCTTTGCGACCCCGTGAATCACAGCACACCAGGCCTCCCTGTCTGTCCATCACCAACTCCCACAGTTCACTCAGACTCACGTCCGTTGAGTCAGGGATGCCATCCAGCCATCTCATCCTGGGTCGTCCCCTTCTCCTCCTGCCCCCAATCCCTCCCAGCATCAGAGTCTTTTCCAATGAGTCAACTCTTCGCATGAGGTGGCCAAAGTATTGGAGTTTCAGGTTCAGCATCAGTCCCTCCAAAGAAATCCCAGGGCTGATCTCCTTCAGAATGGACTGGTTGGATCTCCTTGCAGTCCAAGGGACTCTCAAGAGTCTTACTCAAAAAGTATGTTTGTCATTCATTTCTCCTACTGACAAAAAGCTCCATGAGGACAGGGATTTAATTTTGTTCACTGCTCTATCCCCAGTATCTAGAAGAGTTTTTGGCACATTGTAGATGCCCAACAGATATTTATGGGACGACTGAATAAGCAACTCCTACTCTGCCTCTAATTACATTAGTCTAAGGTGCATTCAGAGTTCGTGCTGACAAGCTGCACATTCAAAAGCTGCCCATTTCTTTCATCTCCTTTTACCTCATGTCTTGCCGGTTGCCATACATTTGCAAAGTTGACACTTCTCACGTGTGGCAGAGTTTTTCTTCGATCTTGAGAATCATCCCTATTGTCAAAGTTCCCAGCCATTATCCTTTTCTTATCATTTTTAATCTCCTTTTTTTCTTCTTTCTTTTTTAAATTGTGAAAGTATGATAACCTATTTATAGGAGACTTGGAAAATACAGAACAAAATTGCATACAGTTCCACTATATATTACAATTATTTTTTGAAATAGATAAATTAAGATTTTTATTTGGAGTTTCAATATCAAACTCTCAAAAATAATAGAACGAATAGACAGAAAAGTACAAGGATAGAGTAGACTTGAAAAGCAATGAACAAACAAATTCAACATAAGATGTTGTTCAGTAGCTCAGTTGTGTTGGACTTTTGTGACCCCATGGACTGCAGCATGCCAGGCTTTCCTGTCCTTCACTATCTCCTGGAGTTTGCTCAAACTCATGTCCATTGAGTCCATGATGCCATTCATTTCACAGAAACTTCCTACTTGTCATTTAAATAGATCCCTGCTAGGTTGACCTGACTAGTCTTCCAGACAGGTCCAGATGTGTCAAATCCTAGGTTTAACCTAACTTAGGTTTAAACTGGGTTTCATACTACACTTATGTAAAAAATATGAAAAGTGAAAACAATCATATTTTCGGAGATATTCCTGTTGACTCTTCTTGGTGGTGTCCTTTTTTCAACTTGAAATGGAGACAAAGACTGCCCTCTAGGAAGTTAAATTGTAAGGTTGATTCCTTAACTGATCATCTCACATTATAGAGAGAAAGGAGAATGGCTTTTGGGTTTGGAAGACTCTAACTCTGTTTTGGGTGTTAGCATGTTTAAAGGAAGAGTAGCAAGGATTTCTATCAAAAGAGAGCCCAGGTAATAGTGGAGGCCTAGAAAAATGGAAGTAAAAGAAGCAAATGATGGCCAGGCCAGCCAATCACTCTCAAAGGGAGAAGAGTCTTCAGCTACTCCTATCCTATTAGAAAGGGCATCCCTAATAGGGTGGGTTGCAGAATGTCTTTCTGCATAGACTGTTTGAATCCCATTGGCACCATCCACTTGTGAGACTGATGAATCAGACGATCATGCCTCATGCCATAAATATTTAGTTCAGTTCCTTTCCCTCATTCTGATTCAGGTACCTTGACATTACAGTTCTTCCTACTGTTACTGTTGTAGCCACGTGTTCCGGGAAACAAACTCACTCAGAAGGACAATGCAGATAATGGAGCGCAGTTTATTTCACTGGCGGGCCCAAAGCAGAGTCTCCTCTTAGTCAAGGACCCCGACTGACTTTTGTGAAAACCTTATATACTTTAAGTGTACTGCTCAAGCCCACATCCCCAAATTCCTTAAACCTAGGCTGGAAAGTTTTAAAGGGAGCTACAATCAGGTTACAGCCATGGTTCATAATCAGAAGGGTCAGCTGGTTACACATTGTAGCCTATACCAATGGGTGCCATAAAGATTACAAAGGCGATTGACTACATAGGGGATTATTACATTCTTTTTGGCGACGAGAAATCTTGGTATGGAATCTGGTGTTTATCAGTCCAGGAGGCCAGTTTGGCCATAGGTATGTTATCCCCATGGCTACCAGGCACACAGTCCAAAGTTCACTGAAAGTGCAAGATGGTGTTTCCTTCTTCAAGATGGAGTCAGCTTGGCCTGTTCCTTTCCTCCCTCATTACTTCTCCGATTGGTCCTTTTGAATGCTTATTGTGTGATATCATTCAAATATATTCTCATTTAATCTTCAGACTGATTCCATGAAGTGAGCTATAGTCCACAGGGTTGCAAAGAGTCAGATACCACTCATAAAATAACTGAATTCTTCTTTGAAGACTAAGTGAATTACAAGCATCAAACACTGTACATTCATTTGGGCCAAACGGTGGCCTGCATTTGCAAAATATTAATTATGCTTTTTTCTCTTAAAAAAAGAGATTTTTTTTAGACTAAAAGTCTTGCTTCTCTTCTTGGATGTTATTTATTGTTTTAATAATGGTAGAAAAGCACATAGAGTATAAATAATCAAAAGCTCATTTACTATTGAAATTGGACCAATGTATCTAAGATTTATTGTTTTCCCTCTCTAAAGTCCACATTTTTCTCTTCTTTGGCTGATGGTTCCTTTCTGTCTCTGCACATTTCACGATTATTTTGCTTTTATTTCCTGTACAAGGTTAAAATTGATTTTTCAGAACTTCCAATAACAATTTATAAAGGATATAACTCCAAAGATGGCATTTCCAACTGAAGTGCTTAGCTTATATCTGTTAATTTAATATCTCAAACTCCTTTCTTTAGTACAATAATTTATTTCTTAACAGAGGATATGTGAAGGACAAAAATTGTGCTAAGTTAAGTGGTACTATTTCTGCCAAAGTGTTCTTGAGACAGTCACATTATATATGGCATGTGAAAGCCCCCGCCATTAACTCAGAGGTGTTTTGATGTGAAGGCAGATCCCTTACTGACACATGCTTAACATTTATGCACCAGGCTTCTCCAAAATTCAAGAATTAGCTATCAATAATTTCCTAACAATAGTGTATAGGATTTACTCTTTCATATGCAATATATGACTACATGTGTGTGATATGTGCTTATGTATGCTCAGCCTTGCCTGACTCTTTTGTGACCCCATGGACTGCAGCCCACCAGGCTCCTCTGTCCATGGAATTCTCCAGGCAAGAACACTGGAGTGGGTTGCTAGTTCCTTCCAGATTTTCCCAACCCAGAGATCAAACGTGCATCTCTTGTGTCTTCTTCATTGACAGGCGGATTCTTTGCCACTGGGCCACCTGGGAAGCCCTATATGATATGATCTGTAAATTCTTCGTTGTACTTTGGTCAGATTATTCTTTGAGGCCATTTGGATGTGTTCATGATCCTTATTTTGACATCTTGATGGCTCCACACAGATCATATTATTCCCATAAACTGTAAATTGCTAAAAACTAGTATAATAAGAGAGGGAAACTTTCAAAACTTAGGAAAACACAGTGTAAAAGGAGTATGATATATATATTCCAAAGATTTTGGAATCATCCTATCACATCAGCATTTTTTTTGCTTTGGTGCATTGTTTTTCACACAGGGTAACAATCGTTTTTGTTCTTATTGTCAACTAATAAGATGGTTTAGGGACCCTGCAGCAACAACCAACATTAAAATAGTTTTGGGGCTAAAATCCTAAGGATAAGTATCTGTGCCATTTTGCAGTGTAGTTAAGGAATAACTATGCCTTATTTATTTAGTTTTTTATCACTCTGAGTAGCTGAGATACATGCATATCTGGCTTTAAGTCACCTACAGATCAGGACTTGTCTTGGTATCAGCAATGCCTGGCACTTGCCTCTCAGGTGATATTGTAGGTGCTGTAAGAACATCAGCTGGGTAGATCTGGGAGAACAAGACTGCTGATGCTCTGCAGTTGAGTGGTACATAGAGTCAGCAGTTTTCTTCTTGAATATATCTTAGGAAGGCCATCTAAAAAGTCTTTCCTAGGAGCCTTTTGCCTGGAAAATCCCATGGATGGAGGAGCCTGGTAGGGTGTGGTCCATGGGGTCGCAAAGAGTCGGACACGACTGAGCAACTTCACTTTCACTTTTCACTTTCATGCATTGGAGGAGGAAATGGCAACCCACTCCAGTGTTCTTGCCTGGAGAATCCCAGGGACGGCGGAGCCTGGTGGGCTGCTGTCTATGGGGTCACATAGAATCGGACACGACTGAAGTGACTTAGCAGCAGCAGCAGCAGCAGCAGCAGGAGCCTTTCAAAGAAAGCTACAGCATTATTAAGCCCCAAATATTATCTTAAGTCCTGTTTTATTATTTGCCAAGAAAATAAGCAGTGCTTTAGCATAAATGCTACAATATGCTCAGGAATTTCTACAGTTCCTTTAAGACTTGAAGTGTGGGGGTTTACTCCCTGCTTAGCTCTGTACCAGCAGGGAAACCTGTGAATAAAAAAACTAACTCTTAATTTTAGGAAACAAGTACTTTCAAAAATAAGATATTATTGGCCCACTTTTGTACTCCGTCAAACTCCTTGAATCCTCTTGGTCTTTCCTCCCTTCCTTCCGTGGTTCCTAACTACTCTGATTTATGATGGTTCATCTTAAAATTTTTTGACTTTGTGACGGTGTGAAAGTAGTACACGCAGTAGAAGCTGTACTTCAAATTGTGAATTTTGATCATTCCCCTGACTAGCGACACTTCGTCCCCTCCTCGGTCGTGATGCTGAGTGACTGCGGCAGCCGCGGTGCCCAGGTCACCATTCATTCATCAGAGGAAGCAACCGACACAACCATTCTGTACAGACAGCCAGTCTGGTTCGCTTTCAGTACAGCATTCAATAAAGCACATGAGATGTTTTGTATTTTATTATAAAACAGACTTTGTGTTTTGCTGAACAGTAGGGTAATGGAAGTCTTCTGAGCACATTTAATGTAGGCCCAAGTAAGTCATGATGTTCCGTAGGTTAAGTATGTTAAATGCAATTTTGACTTGCAATATTTTCTTTCTCTTAGCTATGGCCACCTTTTCCTAAAGTATTTATTTTCTGATTGATATACAGGCAAAAACACTCTTCGAATTTTAAAAGAAAACCTGCTTTTATTTTCAGCTTACGATGGGTCTGTTGGGATGTAATGCCATTGTAAGTTGAAGAATATTTGTTCTTAATCTTCTCGAGTGAATTGAAGACGAGGAAGTAAGAAAAATTGGTATTTTCTTAAGTGAGGAAAATTGGTATAACATGGTGGATTTTAAACCAAGTTGTTCTTTTTATCTTGAAAGATTTTTCTTCATTCTGATATTGTGACCTTCCTACCATTTTGGCTAGAACTTTTTTTGAGATATGATTCTTATTATAATGATTTTTTTTTATTTTAAAAAATGTTCTTACCTGACAAAAGCTTTTAATGGTCAGTAACTCTACATTCATCTCTAAATTCATATTTGGAATTTTATTGATCTATGAAATTCAAAGTCTGGCAGGCACAACTGTACGTAAAACCTATTTCCATCCTTCCAGATTTCTCTGAAAGGAACATACTTGGCAGCAGAGATTATAAATGCTTTCGAGAATACAACAGGTGATTTTTCACATCAAGTAGGCGATAAGGCAACACTTGTCAAGTTTCCACTTGGCCATTATCTTTTATCCAACATCTACCCTCTACACACCTGGTCATGCATCATGGCTTTAGGACTTCCATGCTCATCCCCCAGAGAATCACCACGTGGGTCAAACTCCAAGGGATGATGCTCATCAGATTGGTCTGGTTTGTGGTTCTCATCTCATCTCAAGGTGTGATTTATAAATGCTATTGCTTGAGCCTGAATGTGACTCAGGCAACAATTTAAGAGATGTTTTTAACACCTTCGTCCAATTTTGAAATAATTATCTGAATTGGGAGCTGAAGGATTACATCGCAAGGTTTAGTTTTGAGTTGTGGTTTATGATGAATTGAGGCTATATATTTCTCTACTGTTTTCATCAGAAGAAGATCCCTTGGTAAATTTAATCATCTGCAGAAATATAAATGGTGATTTTTAGTCCCAGATGTTCCATTAGGGTGTTGCTATATCTTTTCTCCACCTAGCTATTTAGTGTAATGCACAATAAAACAGACACAATGCAGAGTTTTGCCAAATGCTGGTTATGGAAGAAGACTCTGATATGAACAAAATAGAATGAATTTATAAAGTCTGGGTACAGAATGTTGTTTTCAGATATAAAATGTAACTCCTAAAGAGGACAGGCAGAAGGAGGCTACCTAATTTCAATTTTTGCATAGGTATTAAAAGGTAAAAAAGTTTATTTTGTTTATATACTACTATGCCTTAAACATGAACGACACTAAATAATATCTTTGAATCACTGAACTCAAAGATGTCATCGGTCTTATCTGTATCAGTTTTATTTACCAAAACAAACTATACAAGTACGTNATTAAAAGATAGCAATACAGGAAGCAAATTTTGAAACAAATTTAAAATTCTCTATACTCTTACCCATCAGGAAAACTTAGACTTTCAGTTTTTTTCTCTACCCATATTTTAGAGTCTGTACAATCAAATAGCATAATATATAGAGCTAACTTTTAAAATTCAAGACAGTTTATCATTGTGGAAAGAGTTGCAGAATGAAAGAAAGAGGCCTGGAGATCTAGCGTTGCTTTTTTTTTTTTCCTTTATAAAATAGGCAGTAAGCTAGAACATCTTTATCATTTTTTTAGCTGTTTATTTCTAAGCTATAAGAACTTGTTTTTGAACACTAGCTAAAAGAGTAGTATTGATATCTCTGCCCACAGCTTCTCAGCCTCATCTCTCATCATGCCTCCTAGAGGTTCTCCTTGCTAGTATCCTCTCTCCCACTAAGCCTGCCTCAAGGAAGCTGTTTGCTGTTTGCTGTTTCTCCTCCCTGAGGGCCCAGCTCACTCTCTCTCCCTGGAATACAACACACACACACATTGCAAGCACACAGGGTCAGCTTTATAAACACATAGTAATCCTTTAATTCCTAGCTCAGAAATAACATCCTCTAGTCTAGGAAATCTTTACCATCGGCCACACGCCATCACTTCCTACCTTGTTGATATATCACGCTACATGGTAATTTATTTGCTAAATGTCAGTCTGCTATTTTATAAGCTCCTTTAATTCTAGCAACTGAATTTCCTTTTATATCTCAGGCTCTCAGTCCACCATGTGGTACACAGTAAACCTTCATCAAGTGTTTGTTGAATGAATAAACGAATAATTTGAATGATGTTGCATGCAGGCGTGCTAAGTAGCTTCAGTCGTGTCCAGTTCTTTGTGACCTGTGAACTGTAGCCCTCCAGGCTCCTCTGTCCATGGGATTCTCCAGGCAAGAATACTGGAGTGGGTTGCCATGGCTTTCTCCAGGAGATCCCGACTCAGGGATCGAACCCCCGTCTCTTGTGTCTCCTGCATTGGCAAGCAAGTTTTTTTACCACTAGTGCCACCTGGGAAGCCCCTGAATGCTTGGTCTATCTAGTAAATCCTTGGCTAATATCTTCTGTAATAATTCAGGCAGATGTTTGATAAATGCTTGGCACTTGGTGTAAGATAACTCTGCCCTGCACTTTGCAGATGACAAAACTGAACCAGGTAGAGTCAAGCCCTTGTGCTTTGAGACGGAAGATGCATGCATGTCGCTGAATTTGAAACAGAAAGCACAAAATCCCACAGGTCCCATCGAAAAATGTAAGCACACTTTTGTGTAAATTAGTGGAGCAATGGCCACGAGGTACACTCTTTAGCGAGAAGGCAAGGATTTAATCAAATGAATTGTTCCACAGTACTTGAATAATGTTTATGTGTTTTCATGAAACTTTTACTATTTGTTATTGATACCACTGTAAGTGATGGAGGGACAATAACAGATTCTAAACTGGGAAAGTACCAGTCATTCCAGTAGCACTAGGGAGGACAGTTTAGGGTCGAGAATCACCACAGATAGGATGGCTCAGTGGGTAAAAAATCCACCTGCAGCGCGGGAGACACAGGTTCGATCCCTGGGTGGGGAAGATCCCCTGGAGGAGGCATGGCAACCCACAACAGTATTCTTGCCTGGAAAATCCCCTGATCAGAGGAGCCTGGCGGGCTACAGTCCATCGGGTCACACAGAGTCAGAAGTGACTGAATGACTAAGCACACACAGTTTGGGAAGACCTACTTTGGAAGCTGCCGTGAGTGTCTAGGCAAGAATTAATAAGGACTGAGACTCTGCTGGTGTCAGGGGTGATGGAGGGCAGCAGATGGCTACCCAGCTGCTTCCCGCTCTCACACAGAAATTTAGATTTTCGCTTCTATTAACTCACATGGTTTTATTTTCTAGAAAGGCATTTAAAACTTAAACAATAAAAGTTATGGCCAAGAAGATTAGTAGAAAAGTCCAAAAGTTATGCTCATAGGAGGAAAAAAAATTGGAATTAAAAAGGCACAAGAACCTTACTAATTCGATTTTAGAACATGGGGAAAAGGCTTCTGTTCACTCTTAAGGGTGTCAAATCCGTCATAATACAAATGTTCTGAAAGGATTAAAAAATCTGCCTCTTCCATCTAGCTGACTTGTATTAGATCTGTGAATCATCAATGCCAACATATTTCTTATGTGTGTGTGTGTGCTTCTGTGCTCACTCACTCAATCGTGTCTGACTCTGCAACCACACGGACTGTAACCCGCTGGGATTCTCCAGGTAAGAATACTAGAGTAGCTTGCCATGCCCTCTTCCAGGAGATCTTCCTGATCCAGGGATCGAACCCATGTCTCCTGCGTTGGCAGGCAGATTCGTTATCACTAGGGCCCCGTAGGAAGCCTAATGCACAAGTGTGTGTGTGTGTGTGTGTGTGTGTGTGTGTGTCCTTATTGCTTTGGTTGAGTCTGCAGGTGTGTGCAGGAGCACCCGAAGGACCTTTATTAGGGGAAGGGCAGCAAGCTTCACATAGCAGGTGAGATTTGACAAGCAGCGTGAGACAAAAGGCGGGGTACTAGTTTGATAGGTTGAGAATATAATGGAAGTGTGAGATATGAAGTATAGACCTATGTGAGGGTTCTCTGTGGGTGTTTCCCGAATTAATCTCTGGCAGAGAAATCCTTCCTCTTCCCAGGAAGAAATGGGGAAGGAAGACATGAAACTCGGTGCCACTGAACTTAAGCTAAACTGCCTAACACAAGAGACTCGCAATACGTGTTCTAAGATTTATGAAGTATGTGGAGGATTTTGAGTTTTGAGAACAAAATATAAGTCATACTGAACAGACAGATAAACACAAACACAAATTCTATACTTCTGAAACGTCATTAAACAAAGCTATTTAGGTTTGCTTTTTTTTCCCCTAAAAAGTCTCTGTTTATTACTCTTAACCAAACAGTGAATCATATTCTGTGTAAGCTGGTCAGTTCAGTCAGACAGTTCAGTCGCTCAGTCATGTCCCACTCTTTGCGCCCCCATGGACTGCAGCACACTAGGGTTCCCTGTCCATCACCGACTCCCAGAGCTTTTTCAGATTTGTCCATCAAGTCAGTGATGCCATCCAATGATCTCATCCTCTGTCGTCCCCTTCTCCTCCTCAATCTTTCCCAGCATCAGGGTCTTTTCCAGTGAATCAGTTCTTCACATCAGGTGGCCAAAGAACTGGAGCTTCAGCTTCAGCATCAGTCCTTCCAACAAATATTCAGGACTGATTTCCTTTAGGATGGACTTGTTTGATCTCCTTTCAGTCCAAGGGACTCTCAAGAGTCTTCTCTAACTCCACAGTTAAAAAGCATCAGTTCTTCAGTGCTCAGCTTTCTTTATAGTCCAACTCTCACATCCATACAAGACTACTGGAAAAACCATAGCTTTGTCTAGATGGACCTTTGTCAGCAAAGTAATGTCTCTGCTTTTTAATATGCATTCTGGGTTGGTCATAGCTTTTCTTCCAAGGTGTAAGCTGGTACCAGAAGTAATCTTATACCTAAATAAATTACTTGTGTCTTTTACTTATCACCAAGAATTAGTAAAATTAGTCATAAAGAGGCATCTTATTTTATATTGTATCCTACATATATTTTTAACTTGTGTGGGGATTTTAAATATATACAAAAGTAGACTCAGCATAATAAACCCCAATGTACCCATCATCCAGTGTTAACATTTATTATCTCATCACTATCTTGTTTCACTTACCCTTTTTCTTATTATTTTCTAAATTTAAAAGTTTGGTTTTTCTCCCCTTGTTATTATTTATTATTATTTTGAAGCAAATCCCAAACATTGTTATTTGATCATCCAAATTTCAGCATATGTCTCTAAAAATGAGGATTCTTTGGGGAAAAACATAACTCTAATATTGTTATAACGATTACAAATTGACAGTAATTCTTTCATTACATATCTAGCCAAAGCTCAATTTTGTAATTATCTCCTCAATGTCAAAAATAGATTTTTAATTGTTTATTTGAGTCTGGACCCAAATAAGGTAAATACATTGCAGTTGCCTGATTTGTTTAAGTCTTTATTAGTCTGTAGTTTTCACTTGACCTCACTCTTTTTCCTTGCAGTTTATTTGGTTAGGACAGTGGGTCATTATCTGAAAGAGTTCCCTCAGCCTAGATTTTGGGGGCTAAAGCCCCAGAATGTGATTCAGCATCTTCGCTCCTTTACTCTGTGCATTTCCTATCAATTGATAACTGGATCTAGAGTGTAGATCAGTTAGCTTCATCTATTAACTTCACAGATGAAGTTAATTCTCTTTTTTTTGACAAGACTTCTTCATAAATGAAGTGTTTTTTCAGTAGGAGACCCATAACTTTTGGTGTGTCCTCTTATTATGATGTAACAGCTGTTGCTGCACAACGCCTAAATTTTCATACACATATTTTAATTTCAAAAGTTCTGGTGTAAAACCTATTGAAATGGATTTTCTGAGGAACCCAAATTGGTTGAGAGAGAGTAGGTAAGTGTCACCTGAGATTAACCACAACAAAAAACACTTAAGAAAAACCCCTGAATGCAAATAATTCCTAATGACCCTATCAAAGGTTTATATCGTTTATCCAAATTATATGCCATGGATCAGCAAGTGCCTTGACAAGGAAACTTCTTTATGTGTGATATAAATCACCAATTGCTTCCTTATTTAAAAACTGGATGATGATCACAGCTCCGTGACTCCATAAATTTGAGTTTCTAATATTATGCAGAGGAACATAAAACCTGTTTATGCATTATAATGCAGCAATAATGTATCTTTTCTCAATCATTGGCATAACTAAATCTACTAACTTGCCTATAGCATGCATAATGGCGAGTTTGCAAAATGATCAGAATTTTAAATTTTAATTCACCTGAAATTCAAATCCCTGCAGCAATTAAAGAGAAAACCCACACATATCAAACCAGTAAGTGCCTTTAACGGAGGAAGATGCAATTTACAGGGACGGTGCTATCACATGCTCTTTGAGGCTTTAGCAAAACTGGAGTCCAACAGATACATCTGCATATGAAAATAAGTCCTGATTGAAATGCTTTGCATTTGCATCCTCTTTAAAATAAAGAGTCACAGAAATTCAACAGAAACTGTGTTAGTCTGCGCTGCCCAAAGGCCTGTTTTCTCACATTTTTGGCTACTCCTGTGGAAGTAAAATGGGCTGCCCTGGTGGCTCGGTGGTAGAAAAAAAAAATCTGTCAGCAATGCAGGAGAGGCGGCAGGCGTTGCACACTCAATCCTTGGGTTGGGAAGATCTCCTGGAGAAGGGAATGGCAACACACTCCATTGCCTAGAGAATCCCACAGACAGAGGAGCCTGGTGGGCTATGGTCCGTAGGATCAAAAAGAACTGGACAGGAGTTAGTGATTAAACAACAGCAACAATGGAGACAAAAATGAAGTAAAAGTTGAGAGATTTGTCTGGAGCAGGAGCTGGAACATGTTTCTCTGTAGAAATCTAGATAGTAAATATTTTAGGTTTTGTGAGTCATTTGGTTTCTATCACAACTACTCAATTATGCTACCATGCCAGGAAAGCATACCTGGATATTACGTGAATGAATGAAAACACCCATGTTTCAATAAAACTTTATTTACAAGAATAAGAGGTGGGCCTTATTTTGCCTGTGAATCACAGTTTGTTGACTCCTTAATCTGGATAATTCCAGTCAGATCTTACTGCCTATTGAAGAAAATATGTTTTTTTTTTTTTTTCTTTTTCCTCTACATGATCAAGGTTGGCTGCCCACACTAATTGAGTTCAGTAAAAGGTAGCTTCATTCTTCACTTCATTTGATACGTGTCGACACAAGTTTTGTTACATTTTTAAAGCAAGTCCTTTGAGAAGGCCAGCCACCTGTCTGAGTTTATTAGAATTAATGAAGGATAAGAATGGATTGTCTTATGTGGAACAAAAGAAATCTGCCAGAAGTAGGGTCAATACTTAAAGGAGTCCGTGTGCATTTTTATTTGGTTTCATAAAGCAAACACTTTGAAGTTGAAAACCAAAGAAAAGTTGAAGAATAGAGAAAAGAAAGAGAGAGGAAAGAAATTTTATGTCAGGGTAAGAAATCAATCATTAACTGTAACATTAAACACGAACTTTGTATTCCTATTAATTCAAACAACAACAATAACAACTTAAAACCTCACAATTCATTTAAAGGTGGCAACTTACTTCAAAGAAGTTGTTATAAAGTGTTTCATTGTCTGCAATTAAAAATAAATATGTTCTATATATCTCACATTTGCTTACTATTAGCTTCTGTTATAACAGATTATTAAATTGTATAATTACTCCTTGCAAAGATAGTCCTTCAGTCTAAAGGATTTTATAATATTATGTTTAAAATATGATTTATAAGCCCAAATGAATGTGTTCCAAGGAGCAAAGACAATTTATTTCAGCCTGATAGAAATTTGTCATACGTTTTCTGATTAATTTTTGTCCCTGGGTGAATCAGGAAGAACCTAAATCAAAATGACTTTATATTATATTTTAAAATTTAAGAGTCTAACACAAACTCAATTGTGGACATATAAGGAAAAAAACATTTTAAGTTGTGATCAGTTGGGATGAACTGAAACTTGGAGATCTATATGTAACTTTCTTTCCCTTTTAGGGTGAAGTAAGTTTTCTTTGCTGGTAGCAAAAATACATCTTTAAGCTTACATTTGTTTTCAAAGGACATTTCCTGGAAGGTGGTCCAAGTTGTTTTTCAAATGTTGAAAAGATTTAATTTGTAACAGTCAACAAATGATCTAACCCTTACTATTTGTATTTCCCCCAGTTTTATGAAGTGTCACGTGGACTCAAGATTGCTAGAGTCCATAGCCATTTTTTTTTTCTGGCTCAAGGGAAAATTAAACTTTTGAAACATGAGGAAAGATTTTATAATAGGTGCCTTTCAAATGAGGCTTGACATTTGAAAACTTTTAATAGTGAGGACACAGATAAGTAATCTTCTTATGTACAGAGGAAAAAGAAGAATTGGTAAACAAGCCTACGACTGCTGTTTATAAAATCTACTAATGATCCTGCTAATAAGAGACAGATTAAGGAATGCATTTCCCACAAATTTGTCCCGGTAGCAGCTACAGTGAAGCACTATGCTTTTGGCATTCAACTCCTAAATGACAGGGCGAAAAGGGAAAAGGACCACAGGTCACACAGTGATGCTCTATGGTGTGTTTGCTAAATATATTTTTTGCTTTCAGAGATGGTTTTCAACACAGACTTGAATTTAGATATAAAAGTATTTTTATTTAATGATGAAACTCTAAATATGGAACATGTCTTCAGTACGTGTTCTTGCTTGTGTGCTTCTGATCTCATCGGAGAAATGCTTGTTTTGAGAAAATTTCTGGCTGCTCTCTGCTCATTTGTACAGTCTTAGATCTGATGACCTTTAAATTTATGACCTAGTAAATAATCTTTCTCAGCTTTGGAAGAAAAAGAGATGGGTCAATAGAGTTTTAATTACAAAAATCCTGGCAGTGACCCTGCTAATAGAATACAGATTCCACAACACACAATGCATTCTGGTCAGCTCTCTGTTTATTTACATTTTGTTCTACCCTAGAACTTCACCAGTCCTGGGTGTTCATTGGAGGGGCTGATGTTGAAGCTGAAACTCCAATACTTTGGCCACCTGATGCGGAGAGCTGACTCATCTGAAAAGACCCTGATGCTGGGAAAGATTGAGGGCAGAGGAGAAGGGATGACAGAGGATGAGATGGTTGGATGGCATCACCGACTCAATGGACATGAGTTTGAGTGAACTCCGGGAGTTGGTGATGCACAGGGAGGCCTGGCATGCTGCGGTACATGGGGTCGCAAAGAGTCGGACACAACTGAGCGACTGAACTGAACTGAGAACGTTACCAACTCAAAAAATATGGCTTTTAGAGCAGAGTAACTAAAAATGGCTCATATACTCATTAAGTCTGAAAAGATTCTTGGGGTATCTGTTTTTGTGGAAGCACAGACAAGTTTTCAATTGAAAGATACAGTACAGCTTTCTGAAATGTATAAAATGTTTTTTTTTTCCCCCCTGAAAAAAAGTACATGGTAATATCTATAGGATAGCTATTACTCTAATACAATTTTTTGCTTATTATCTTTTTAGCAGATCATATATATAATAAAATTGATTTAAATTGCTGCAGTTTGCAAGTATTTCAGATTTAACTATATTGTTATATACAAATGAATGAGTAAGGTTTGAACCTGTAAAGGATTCTATATCCCTGATACAAGGAATTTTCGACATAGTGGCAACTAGTTCTGGCAGATCCAGATCAAGCCAACAAGTGGGATAACAGAGGCCTTTCATGATTTTATGAACAGATGATGTTCAGTTGGAGGCTTTTAGTCAAGGATTACACTGCCAGGCAAAGTGAGTTTTATAGAAAAAGACTCACAGACTTACAGAACAAACTTATGGTTACAGAGAGGGGTAAGGGTGAGGGGAAGGGATAGTCAAAGAGTTTGGGATGGACAGGTACACACTGCAATACTTAAAATGTATAATCAACAAGGACCTACTGTATAGCACAGGGAAGTCTGCTTAAGGTTACGTGGCTGCCTGAATGGGAGCGGAGTTTGGGGGAGAATGGATACATTTATATGTATGGCCGAGGCCCTTTGCTGCGCACCTGAAACTAACACAACATTATTAATCAGCTATACTCCAATATAAAATAAAACATTTAATTAAAAAAATAAAATATACCACTTTTTTATGCAGTCAAAAAAATTGTAAGAGATTTAGAGGAATGTTTTACTGTACACACAAATGCCCTGGTATGAGAAAACATTTCTATGAAAGAATGTATTGAGAGGCTTTTTTTCTTTTTAATCAAATGATAAAGAAGTAAGGGAAAATTATGACAATGTGATTTGTAGAAATGATTGGCTTTGGCAGGTAAGACATTTAATATTGCCTTTGGACTGTTGTCTCTGGTGAATTTGTTTTACACAAAATAGGTTGTAAGTAAATTCTCTGAGTACTTAGGCTGTGTCTACATATTCAGTTTGGGAACTTTTATTGACGTTAATAAGTACATTTACTTTTATATTTTTTCAGTCTTAAAATATTCATTCCAATAGTGCATACAGAATAGTGCACATATTCTGAGTACACACAGCTTGATGAGTTTTCAGAATTTTCACTGTAGTATCCAGCCCTCAGGGGCTTCTCAGGTAAGTGTCAGTGGTAAAGAATCTGTCTGCCAGTGCAGGACACTTAAGAGACACGGGTTCAGTCCCTGAGTCAGGAAGATCCCCTGGAGGAAGAAACGGCTACCCACTCTAATATTATTGCCTGGAGAATCCCATAGACAGAGAAGCCTGGTGGGCTACAGTCCAGATGGTCACAAAGAGTCGGACCTGACTAAAGTGACCGAGCATGCATGCAGGCATCCAGCCTTCACATCAAGAAGTGTAACATTACCAGGATCTGACGATCTTTGCTTGTGTTTCTTTCCAAACACTTTTCCCACTCTCGAGGTAACCACTATCTCTTTACTTCTCAATTATAGATAATTTTTGATGTTTAAACTTTGTATAACTTGAGTCATAGAGAATGTATTCTTTTGGGTTGGACTTATTTTGCCTGACATTGATTCATCCAAAGTACCATGAGTAGTTTCAGACTGTTCATTTTCATTGCTATGTGCGTTTTCTTGTATGAATACGTCATGATTTATTTATCCATTCCACTGTTTCTTGGGTGGTTCCCAGTTTTAATGATTGTGAATAGCACTGCTATAAACATCAATGTACATGCTTTTTTGATCATATATCTAGGCGTTACTGTTGTGTACATCGTTGCCCTGAAAACCAAGTTTATCACAGTTGTTTAAAAGTATTTGTCAATTCTTATATTGCAATAATCTGTAATAGTCTGTATCCGTTGTTTTATTTTCTCCGGTTGATGACTGGTCATATTTCCTTGGCTCTTATACATCTAGTAATTTTTTTTATTTTATGCTGTACATTATATTTAAAAGAACCAGAGAGGCTCTAGCTGACTTTGTCTTCCACCAAAGTGCAGGCAAATAGATGTAAAGCAAGGGGAAAGTGAAAGTGAGAATCACTCGGCTGTGTCTGACTCTCTGCGATTCCACGGACTATAGTAAGGGGATCATCTCTTTAATCAATCAGTGGTTGGATTGTGTGGTAGCTGGGTGAGTTCAGTGTTTGTAAAATTCAATGTCTTGCTTGCTCCCATTCTTTGAATATGACTGTATGGTATTTTGATTGAAAACCTATCAGTGATTTCTCTCTTCAGTCAGACCTAAAAGCCTGCATGAGACTCAGCTCTCTGCTTTGAAAGTTCCCAGTGCAGCTCCCAAGCCACCTCTCCCAGGCAACTTCAAGAAACGGTGAAAGTCTTCAGGGAAAGGCTGATCACGTGCTTTCGGAAGTTCTCTCCCCTGGCACGTGAGCTTCCTGGGCTCTGAGAAACAGCAGGGAATCTCATCTGCCTCTTAGGAACTCAGGCCTAGCTCCACAACCATCTGTGTAGGCTCAGAGCTCAGCAAATTTCCCCCGAGGTAAAATAACAGCATTTCTGGGTCTCCTCAAGTTTCTAATTTGTCATCTAGCATTGCCCAACTGCTGAATGATTTTCTGGTTTCTATTTTCCATGATAATGATCTCTGGTTGGGACCTATCCTATCCTACACTTAGCCCAAACCTAGAACAGTGAAGGCCTGACTTTTCACAAGGTACGCTTATAATATTTCCACCTCCCCTGAATTGTAGTTGGTTTACTCTTGTTTTCACAGCTCTCTGCTGTTGTTATGAACATTAAAAACATCTCTCCCTCTTTTTCTACTTTTGTAGTAGGAACATTGGCTTCTACATCACGGAAGCAGAGGTCAAGTAAATTCATCTTAATTATATGTTGCATTAAATAATTCTCCATAGTTTACAAATTGAATATAATATCTCCATTCATCGTCTCATAGCAATTCTATGAATTAAGCAACGTGTGCAACAATATTTCTATTTTGTGGATTAGGAAACTAGTGTCCGGTAAATTAAGTCTCTTGCAGAAAAACCAATATGCCAAGGGTCAGAGAAAGACCTTGTGTCTTTTTAATTTCCTATACTCAGTGTTATTTTCTGCTCACCACAGCTAGTTTTAACTAAAAAGTTCAAAAATAGTCATGAACATTTTGGCAGATACTTCCAATTTAATCATAGGCTTAACACCAGCAGAAGATTTTTATGTCTTGTTTTAAAATTTGACATCAGTTTTGAAAACCTGGAAAGCCACATACACAGTGGAGTTTACAGGACACTGAAAACTACAACCCTGACCCCCCCTCCCCCAAATATTCATCCTGCCTTGTTGTGCTGAATCATGCCTGGATTGTCATCATTCTACCTCTGTACCTTTGGGTTAAATGGAGTCTTCCTGAGACTCCGTGTCAAAACACAGATATTCTTGGACAAAAAGGAATGTTTTTAAAATGATAGTGGGAATGAATTTTCAGAGGATGGGAATAACAGGCTGGAAGAAGTGAGTCAGAGTGGTGAAATGCACAAAAGCAGAGAGAACAGATAACATACAAATTTCCCCATGTCTTGAACAGAGGCACAAGTGCAGGGAGGCTGCCCGCAGCAGGGTGCTCAGAGAAGACCAGCGTGGTCCGGGGCCAGTTAACGGTAACGCTGTGGACACTATAGGTGGAAGGAACCAGGTAAGTGGCTTGAAAAGCCGTCTAGTTCAAGGGAGAGAACGAGCAGCCTGAGAGCCAGATGGTGTCGATGTGTCTATTCGAGTTCTCAGTAGGGTGGTTTTTAAATTGAATATGAATGTCATTAGAGGGGCAGTGTTTTTCAGTTCAACACAGTCCCC
The DNA here is from genome assembly GCA_006410935.1 of Redunca redunca. Lineage (NCBI taxonomy): Eukaryota > Metazoa > Chordata > Mammalia > Artiodactyla > Bovidae > Redunca > Redunca redunca. The sequence continues at coordinate 562,313 of SJYQ01001940.1, forward strand.
AAATATCCCTATGATGTTTTGTTCATTGATGTTTCCTCTCTGCCTCTTGGTAGTGTTTGAGCTCAAAACCCTTGATGAGTTAAATCATTTTTATAAATGAGATTCTGAGCCCAGAAAGTGGTACATCCAGCTTAATGAAACATATCCTTCTTGTCATTATTCTCAGAAAGCGCCTTCTCAAATTAGTTCATAACCTATTAATCATTAGTTTACCCAGTGGTTATTTCACTGCACAACATGTTCTTCTTTTTTTTTTTTTACACTTTTCTTTCTACTAGACTGCCTTTTCCTTCCTCCATCCATAAAAGAACAGACATTCTAGCTTCAGATGATTGATCTAAGGCTAATGGACAGAAAATATGAAGCGGCTTTCAGCCTAACTATAATGATTAACTTTCTATAAATTTCAGTTGTCCCATAAAGGAACAGTGGTTTTAAACGATGCACTCTCTGTCACTGGATGCGCTCCAGGCGAAATTAGAGATATGGAAGAAGGAATTCCTACATTCTATGGAAATTTGAGATCTCTAAATTCCCTTCCAGTTTAGGAAAAAAATATAAATTGCAATCTGTGTCTGTAGCATCTGTAAATTTAGCATCTGTAGCGGTAGCTCTATTCATGTCTACCCCTAATTCATCTCCACTTCCAGAACTGTATTCTGTTCTGGCTCTGGGTTTATCTCTGTCTGTGTGTGTCACAAAACATATAAACTTATTTGTGTTGTTATATATTTATCTAATATAAATGAATCCAGTGTTTATTAGGAGCAATGCAGTATTTTAGGTGTCACTGAGGCTGGGAAATGGCAACCCACTCCACCGTTCTTGCCTGGAGAATCCCAGGGACGGGGGAAGCTGGTGGGCTGCCGTCTATGGGGTCTCACAGAGTTGGACACGACTGAAGCAACTTAGCAGCAGCGGCTATAATAATAGGCCAATTGCCAGGAATAAGTAAAGCTGTTCAAGATTAAACGAGTTTTGGCATAAACTAAAAATGAAAGAGATTGAGGATTCTATCAGACATCTTTGATTTAATCTGTGAGTTGCTAAGACATCCTTTTCTAGGGTTTACATCTCTATCTAAAGCAGCCAGAGATCTTGTTTTCCAGCGGGTTTTGATTATGTAAGTAAAATACTACTGGGTTTGGACAGAGGTTGTAACCATAGAATTGGATGAGAAAGAAGCTGCCTTTCAAGAGATCTTGTATCTATTTAAGAAATCTAAAGAGTGGTAATTAGAGATTTCATTTTCACTCTCTTTCTTTTTCCTTGTCAAATAGAGAAACAAAGCAATCTTTGTGCCTTTGTAAAATTCTCAACTAATGAAATGTTTGGAGATCCATAAGGAGAGACAATATGGCAAGGCTAATTGAGTTTTTAGAAAATTTCATTTATTTAAATAAACTGAGCAAACACATGGGGTGGTTTGCAAACTTCCTATAATTGAAAACAATGACTTGCTTGGCTCAAAATTTCAATAGTTTGTTTTTCTGAATTCATGTGGCAGATTGGAATGAGGAAAGAAGTAGAAGGGGGTGGTATTAATCTTCTAGCTTGAAACCCTCAGTGACTAAAAGTCATGAAGCCTTCAGTGACTCAAAAGTTCTGAATTGCTTTACTAATTTCTTATAAGAGAAGTATATTATAGGGAAAGAAAAACAAAGTTTCGTACTCCATAAAACTGTTTCTTTATCAAATAGCTATAAATATCAGCAAATTTCTTTCTAGCACCTTGCTACATGTAGGACCTTTGTTTTGTTCAGTCGCTAAGTCATGTCCAACTCTTTGCAACCCAATGGACTTAGCCTGCCAGGCTCCTCTGTCCATGGGATTTCCCAGGCAAGAATACTGGAGTGGGTTGCCGTTTCCTTCTCCAATGTAGGACCTTTCAGTTCAGTTCAGTTCAGTTGTCACNGTTTCCTACTCCATAAGAGAACTGTTTCTTTATCAAATAGCTATAAATATCAGCAAATTTCTTTCTAGCACCTTGCTACATGTAGGACCTTTGTTTTGTTCAGTCGCTAAGTCATGTCCAACTCTTTGCGACCCAATGGACTTAGCCTGCCAGGCTCCTCTGTCCATGGGATTTCCCAGGCAAGAATACTGGAGTGGGTTGCCGTTTCCTTCTCCAATGTAGGACCTTTCAGTTCAGTTCAGTTCAGTTGTCACTCAGTCGTGTCCGACTCTTTGTGACCCCACGAATCGCAGCACGCCAGGCCTCCCTGTCCATCACCAACTCCCGGAGTTCACTCAGACTCACATCCATCATGTCAGTGATGCCATCCAGCCATCTCATCCTCTGTCGTCCCCTTCTCCTCCTGCCCCCAATCCCTCCCAGCATCAGAGTCTTTTCCAAGGAGTCAACTCTTCACATGAGGCGGCCAAAGTACTGGAGTTTCAGCTTTAGCATCATTCCTTCCAAAGAAATCCCAGGGCTGCTCTCCTCCAGAATGGACTGGGTGGATCTAGGTAGGCTTTAGCTGACGTGTCTCTAAGAGTGTCTAAGTCGCTCCAGACATGTCCGACTTTTTGCCACTCTGCAGACTGTCGCCCTCCAGGCTCCTCCTGGAGCCTTATGAGGCTCCTCCTCTTGCCTCATGAAAAAGCCAATCCTTTCTGAAATAGCTATAACTTTTTTTTTAATAGCAAATTTCTTTCTAATGTACTGCTACATATAAGATTTTATGTCATGATAAACTTTGAAGCAGCAGGGTTGAGTTGTAAATATTGAAATTTGAGCTCGACTTCCATCAGTTGAGAGTGTAGAACATCTCAGGATGTGTGAAAAGTGAAAATGAAGGCCCTCAATTGTGTCCGACTCTTTGCAACCCTATGGCCTGTCGCCCACCAGGCTCCTCCAGACATGGGATCTTCCAGGCAAGAATACTGGAGTGGGTTGCCATTTCCTTCTCCAAGGGGAATCTTCCCAGCTCAGGGATCGAACTCCAATCTCTTGTATTGCAAATCTCTTGTATTGCAGGCAGACTCTACTGTCTGGGCCACCAGAGAATCCCCAGAGAATCAGGATGTGTGGTGACTTAATATTTAGTAATTCTTTATTAACAGAGAATGTTGGAGCTTCCCTGGTGGCTCAGCGGTAAAGAATCCGCCTGCCAATGCAAGAGACATGGTTTTGATCCCCGGTCTGGAAAGGTCCCACATGCCCATGCCGCTGAGCAACTAAGCCCATGAGTCACAGCTATTGAGCCTGTGCTTTAGGGCCCCGGAGCCGCACCTACAGAAACCTGAACACCTAGAGCCCATCCTCTGCGATGAGAGAAGGCACTGCAGTGAGAAGTCCAAGCACTGCAGCTAGAGAGCAGCCCCTGCTTGTTGCAACTGGAGAAAAGCTTGTGCAGCAGCAAAGAACTAGTGCAGCCCCCAACATAAATAACACGTTTTTTAAAAATTAAAAAACACACAAACAAGAGGACTGTTGGTGAGGCAGAGTGTATTGAGAAAGTAGCACCCTTGGCTTTTGAGCTCAAAATCGAAATGCTGCCATACAGCTACAGGGCACTGGTTCATGTTGGTAATGACAGGGGCCATTATTCTATTCTGTTTCATTGTTCCAGTTTTCTTTTTTTTTTTAAGTTGTTTTGATTATTCTCGATCCTTTGAATTCTATATAAAATTTTGCATCGGCTTTTAGATTTCTATAAAAAGGGCCTACCAGGGAATTTTTTTGTTTGTTTTAGATTATATAAAATCTGTAATTCTTTTTAGTTAGTGTTAGTCGCTCAGTCATGCCCGACTCTTTGCGACCCCATGGACTGCAGTCCACCAGGCTCCTCTGTCCATGAGATTTTCCAGGCAAGGATACTGGAGTGGGTTGCCATTTCCTTCTCCAGGGGATCTTCCCAACCCATGGATCGAACCCGGGTCTCCTGCACTGCAGGCAGATTCTTTACCGACTGAGCTACAAGGGAAGGCCCAATTCTTTTTTGGGTACAAATCTTAACAATATTGAGTCTTTTATTCCTATAAAACAAGACATTTCTCCTGTTATTTTGGTTTTCTTTAATTTCTCGCAGCAGTGTTTTGTAGTTTTCAGAGTACAGGTATTTGTCCCTGTGTATTTCATGTTTTGATGCTATTATTAATGGCATTGCTTATTAAATTTCGGTTTCCAATTGTCTCTCACTAGTGTATAGAATTGAAGTTGATTTTCTATATTGATCTTGCATCCTGCAAACTTACTGAAATCAAGTATTAGCGCTAGTAGCTTTTCTGTAGATTTCACTGAATTTGCTGCATAGATAATTTTGTCAGTTGTGAATATGGACCGTCTTGCTTCTTCCTTTCCAATCCAGATGCATTTTATTTCTGTGTCTTGCATTATTGTACTGAGTAGAACTGCTAGTTCAATCTTGAATAGAAACAGTGAAAATAGACAATTTTGGTTTAGCTTCCTTTGTGTTTTTTTGAGTTTGTTATTTGTTGAGCTCCTTGAATCTGTGGTTTTATAGTTTTAATCAAATTTGGAAATATTTGGTCATTGTGTCTTCAAATATTTTTGGTTTCCTCCTTTCCTCTTTCTCAAGGACTCCATTGAAACATGCATGAGATTTTTCGATTTTGTGCCATAGATTACTGGTGTTTTTTCACTTAATTATCTTTTCTTCTTGGGATTGATTTTCAGTAATTTTTTCTGCATTTTCTTCACTAATCTTTTCTTCTGCAATGGATAGTCTGTTGTTAATTTCCTTCTGCATATGTAAAAAAAAAAGTCTTCTCCTGTTAAGGCAATATCCTTTTGAGAATTCCACTCAATGCCTTGGAATTATTATGTTTTCCAGTATGGCTGAAGGGAGCTGTCTCTGTGTGATGGCCTGGCACTGCTCATTCTAAACGTTTTAAAGATTTTTACCCTCTTTTTGGGTGGTTTGGTACTGTTCAGTACTCTGCTTAATGCTCAAGGAGGCTCTATGCCCACCTCCACGGTCCCCTCTGTGCAGTACCTGGGCATCAGTGCCAAGGATACGCCTTATAGAATGATGCACATTTCATAAACATGGAGTTGGCAAACTTTTCCTGTTAAGGGCCAGATGGTAAATATTTTCGGTTTGGCAGGCCATATGGTTTCTGCTGCAACTATTCAACTCTGCCATTACAGCCTGAGAGCATTTACAGTATGTAAACCAACGGGCAAGACTGTGTTCCGATAAAACTTTATATACAAAAGCATGTGGCAGGCCAGATTTGGCTTACGGCCCTTTGTTAATTAACTCCTGTGACTGTCTTTTGGATTTTGTTTTGTTTTTACTTCCTCATGACTGTCTCCTGGGTGGGACTTAAGACAGCAAGCCTTATTTCAGTTTCAAAGCTGAAAGAAAAGTATACTGCTATAGAGACTTCTCAGATTGGTGTACACTGACACTTGGATTCATTATTTTTGCTTCTGTGCCTGAAATGCTAAGTAGTGAATCGTTTAATGCTGACATTTAAGCTAATTGCTCTTTAATGTACGTTTGACATATGAAGCAACATATTGCAATCTAAAAATAATTAAGATAAATCATTTGCATAGATTGCTGTGGAAAAGCCAAACCATTTTTCATCTCGCTCCTTCTTGGGTGGGAGGGATGCACTGCAGTTAGATACAGAATTTCTATCTGTCTCAAGAAGTGACCGGGAGCCGTGGATGGAGCTGAAGCGCCAGCTCCCAGGCTGTCCTGTCGTCAGCCAACCTGCCCAGACGCCGGCATTCCCAGGTCTGCACTGCTGAATTGCCCTGGAGAGCTTTGGTAGGCAGGCAGTGTGCTGTGAAGGATTAGATTCTGTCTCCCAATTATTTAAACCCCCCAGAGGACTCCCCTCACCAATTCAAGTTTTAAGATTGGCTCCAACCAGCAGGTCCAACAAATGGTCACGTTTGTGAGTTGCATTATCTTGGGATTGATGCTATACCAATAGGTCATGGTAGAATACCCAGTACAGACAAATTGACTTTTTTCTTGGTGGAGGTGAAGGAAAATCCTCACAGTTTTCTCTAGGGGGGATTGCAGGCCCTTATAACAACTGCGCAAGGGCACGATATGTCTTTGAATAGAATGGGTCATTTGTTCCTCTGGGCACTTCATCTTTAAAGTTAGCTCATTATACTTCAAAAGGCTATTGTATGTTCTTTCAAGGAAGACTTTTTCTACATTTGTGCAAAGCAAGCAACAGTTTCCAGCTTTATCCAGTGATTACATATTATGAAATCAAAAGGCTATCAGTTATTTCTCTACAAAGGCAATTTGTTAGCTCTTTGTAAATACAGATTTTTGGGGGCCAGCTTTGATAAACTGCACATGCTATTTTTCTATACTTAATTTAAATCAATTTTAAGAACAGATTTATCATGTTTAATTAATTAAATAAATAATTCATGCATATTATATATAATGTGTCTTTGCTACAATGGTAGCTCAGCTGGTAAAGAATCTGCCTGCAATGCAGGAGACCCCAGTTTGATGCCTGGGTTGGGAAGATCTCCTGGAGAAGGGAATGGCTACCCACTCCAGTATTCTGGCTTGGAGAATTCCATGGACTGTATAGGCCATTGGGTCGCTAAGAGTCAGGCACGACTGAGCAACTTTCACTCAAGCTCTATAATAGCTAGAGCTGTATGTGTCTTTTCATCACTGTATCCTTCATGGCTCGAGATACAAAACACATACTTTATATCATGAAATATTTGTGCAGTAAATGAATGAATGAATATAAATGACCCCAGTGAGAGATGTGACTGAATAAATGTTGCAGTGAAAAAAGGTGGCTAGGTTTTCAGGAAATAATAACTTCATTCTTATAGTGCTTAAAGGTGGCAGGTCTTGTCTGTTGAGCAGAGCATGCAGTGTAATCTTTCAAGAAGGTCTGTGGTGGTAAGACAATTTATAGAGACCATCAGAGAAACTTCTATGAATAACTTAGAGAAAATTACTTATAATAAAAGGAAGAGTGAGGTGTATGAGTAAACCAAATGGAAGAACCACCTTGATTTAATGTTAGACGGTTGTTCCTGCTATCTTTTCGGAAAACATCAAGACTCCTGGCTGAAACTACTAATTTGCATTTTGCTTTGAAAATTTTTCATATAGTTTAAAAAAATGGGTCCTCACATAGAGCATTATTAGAACATACAGAGCCAGTATTATGCTTATGCCACACAACAACTTCATAACAGATTTACAGGCTAATTAGTGCAATCAAATTTTGGGTGAGGCATTTAGTAAACTTTATTCTCACGAAGTGGGAGCAGTCATTCAGATGAAACTGTATCAGTCCTCAATTTCCAAATGCCTGGGATTTTTCAACCCTTTTCTGTCATCATTGCTAGTCTCTATCTGTATTGAGTTATAGTTAGAATGTGTAGCTTGTATTGCCTCTTTGCAATTTGTTTTATGCATCAATTTTGTCTGCCTCTCACAGTGGCTTTTCACCCTGTTCATGCTATCGTTGATGCGTTCCTGGGTCCTCATTTTCGGCAGAGGTCTCCAACTGTGCAGAAATCAAACCAAAGTTAAAGGTCATTTGAAACTGGTAGATGCACCCAAGTCAATGGTTGGCTTAATTGATTATTTACTTCTTAGGGCTGTTATTTTAACTTCATTTCTAGTCCCCCAGGAATTTTTTTTCATTTTTTCCCCCCAAGCCCAACCATTTATTTGTAAGGGTATTGTTAGTATTTCATCCAGCGTTCCTGTGTATTTTCTAATGGAATGCTTAGAACTCTTGCTAAGATGTGGCGAGATAAAGTCTTTTCTTTTTCCTTACATCTTTAGGCTAAGGAGAGATGGGGGAAAGGTGAGAAAATGAGCGATAAACACTCAGTTTTGATCATTATTATTATATCTGTTTAATTGATGCAAGATTTAATGGTGGTAGAATTTGATAATGAAGGAAGCTAGGTGTAGGATCTAAGTACAGAGAATGCGGTAAAATTTTAAACTGATTAAAAAACATCCCTTGGTTTGCATCCTAGTGGTCACTCATGTCCTTTGCAAAATGAGAGTGAGGATAGCCTAGCGAGTTGCTAACTTTGTTATCAATGTTTAACATCAGGGACGTAAGATTTTAAAATTCCACTGAGTAAAAATAATCTTAGAATTCCACTGAGTTCTATCTCTTTTTTCGTTGTTAGAACTGATTATCTAATTGTTTACTTTAAAAGAGTTATAAATGCTCCTTTTTACGTGAAATAAGAATAACACTACTATGACGAAACATTTTACCTACAGCTCTTACCTTGCAGGGCTTCCCTGGTGGCTCAGATGGTAAGGAATCTGCCTGCAATGCAGGAGACCAGGGTGCCATCCCTGGGTCGGGAAGATCCTGTGGAGGAGAGCATGGCAACCCACTCCAGTATTCTTGCCTAGAGAATTCCGTGGACAGAGGAGCTTGGTGGGCTACAGTCCGTGGGGTCACAAAGAGTCGGACATGACTGAAGCAACTTACACAGACATGTTACCTCACAGCATCTATATAAAGATATTGTTCTTGTCTTCCAGAAATGGTGGTGGTGTAACTTGAGCTGAAATTAACCATTATCACTGTAACCCAGGCTATATTGGCTAAATATGTGCCTTAACATATTTATTCTCCTCATTTACAAATTTTTATTTCCTTTTTCCAGTTTGTGAATGTACCTGTTTTCCCAGCTAACACATGAATAAACAAGGACTTTAGTAATATTGTTATAGAGCAATGGACTACATTAGGAATTTAAGTTAAAATAACTTTTTTCCCTAGTGTTTACTACTAAAGGTGTAAATGGTAGATATTGGAAGGTCTACATAACAGGAATTAATAAACCCAATTTTTAGAAACTCAGCAACTGTCTCTCCTAAATATTATATGTATTCCACTCATAGATCTAATGGCTTAAATATCATTATTTGTTTAGTTGCTATTCCTATGAAACAGTAAGTCATGAAATTTCTGTTTCCAAATGAAACCTACGAACTTCTATGATATTTTACCTGCTTTTTCCTTACTGCTTATTCTGGTGAGTGCGTAAAGCTTCTTAACTTATGACCGCATAATCAAGTTCATCTTAAGGCCAAGGCATAACAAGTGGCCAGCAATACAATTTTCAAGTGCTTTACAGAAATGATCTAACCATTTTCATTGCTATAGTATTAAAAAAAGTCACATAAACTAAGAGTCCAGGCATTGGGATACGTGAGGAAAAGCTTTGGACTAGAATCCTACTTATTACTTTGAACCAGGTAAAACTGTAATTTTTGGTCAAAATTGGTTAAATATTGTGAATTGCTCACTGTTCTACCTAATCCCATGTAGGTGACAGTGGGCAAGCCTTTTTATTCTCACGAGCTGCAGTTTTATCAGCTGAAAAATGACGATAGTGCCCTCCTCAGGATGGTGGTCAGGCACAAACCAGATACTATATTTTATTGTCTTTTAAACCATAAAGCATTATAAATGTATGTTGTAAATATAATGGATTTTAACTTGCATTTACTTTAATCCCTATGACTTTAGTTCTTTCCAGAAATTAGGTTTGTATGGGTGGGGAGATAAAGATATGTGAGAGTATTGGAAGAGTTTAGGTCATGGTCACACCTGCACACACACGCACCACACTCGCACATATACACACGCAGCACACACACACCACACAAACACACTCATATACACACACCACACACTCACCAGGGAAACGAAAACGTTACTTCTTAGGAAAGAAAAAACTAATAGTATTGTGAGATTTTAAAATATTGAAGTGATGGGGCTGTTCATTTAGACACTTTTCTATTCACTGTTGTCATCATATCCTCATCATTCTTTATAGATTAAAAATGACGAAAAAGACTCCCTGTTTAAAAAAAAATTTTTTTTGGTGTGGACTATTTTTTGAAAGTCTTTATTGAATTTGTTACAACCCTGTTTCTGTTTTTTTTGGCCCTGAGGCACATGGGATCTTAACTCCTCAGAGATTAAAACTGCATCCCCTAGACTAGAAGGCAAAGTCTTAACCCCTGGTCTGCCAGAGAAGTCCCTGGACTCCCTTGTTAATGATATAAATTATTGACCTGATTGAATGAAGCTTCTAGAATGTGCACAAAGGAACGACAGCATCTTCTAGAACTCACTTAAGAAGGGAGTTGCCTCAGAGGCCTTGCTTTAAATTTGCTAGGATGAAGCGATTCGTAATGTTTGGCAAGCGTGTGGAACTCCGTGTGTTTCACACACATTAGCAAGTTTGAAACAATGCCTCTGTGTTAAACCAAAAGATGTATGTCAGGGAAATCAGGCAAGCATCTGCCTCTAGCAAGGCTGGGGGGAAAAGACACATGAGTACAGAAGCTGATGGGTTTAGGAAGTCCTGGACTGGTGGGCATCTTTGCAGAAATAGAGAAGAGCCAGCGAGTGGAATGGCAGGAGGCCCTGAAGAAGGGTGCTGGCTGTCTTGATGGGAGCCAGATGGTGAGCCCCATGGGGAAGGAGCCAAATCTATGCCAGCTCAGGGTGCTTTGAATTGTGATGTTACAGCTGGCTTGGGCATCACAAATTTGCAATTCCATGCCTTTTATGAATAATGGCCCCGTGGTTAGTACCTAGCCAGAGACATTCAAAATACAAGTGTTTTGCTGCTCATGACATTTCATAAGAAGACCACAGAAAGCACAGTTTGTATGAATCCCCCAGTCGAGGCATTGCCTACGAATGTACTTCATGTGGTTTCTGAGTAAAAATTCAAATGGCTTCTGGAACAGAGATCTTAGACTCTTGAATATGTCAAATTGACATTGCTAATATTTTCATGCCAAACAAAGACTGCCATGAAAGCACAAAATACCCTGGGGTTAGAAATGATATTTGATTATTTCAACTTGTTAGCATACATCATTATATACATCTATATGTATATGCGTCTATATATCCATAAATAAATATTGATTGGGTTTACAGAATTTTAATTAGTCCCTTTGGTATTATCAGTAACATGTCTATCGCCCTTTAAACAAATATCTTGTTAAAAGTAAAATAAAAGGCAAATGAAAGAGGGATAATCCATGTGAAATGAGTTCTGTAGCTTGTTTATCCTTAACGTAAATGTAGCATTTAGGTGAGAAATAGCATTTGGAGTCAGAAAGAACTGGGTTTTCATTCTAGCACTACCATTTTATAATAATAATGAAAATAACATTGAGTTAATGCTTACTGAATACTTACTGTATGCAAGATGCTATGGATAGAGCATTATCCATTATCATTATCTATTATCTGTAGAACATTATCTATAATCATTATAGCAATCCTATGCTGCTGCTGCTGCTAAGTCGCTTCAGTCGTGTACGACTCTGTGCAACCCCTATGATGAGATGATCAGAAAATGTAGCTCTTCTCACAGCTACAGCTTTCAGCTCCTCAAAGATTCCCCACGTGTGTATCTGAGCTGACCACTCTCAGTCTGCAAGTCTACATCTCTTCTTGGCTGATAGGTGCCCTCACGGTTCCATCAAACACAAACTGTCAAATATAGAATTTATTAAACTCCCTTTGCGTACGTGCTAAGTCAATTCAGTCATGTCTGACTCTTTGCGACCCTATGGACTGTAAGCCTGCCAGTGTCCTCTGTCTGTGGGATTCTCCAGGCAAGAACACTTGAGTGGGTTGCCGTGTCCTTCTCCAGGGGATCTTCCCAACCCAGGGATCAAACCTGTGTCTCTTAGCATCGGCAGGCAGGTTCTTTACCACTACATGCTCCCTGGGAAGCCCCAGCCCCCTTATCCCCACCAAATTAGTTCTCCTGAACCTCTGACTTCCTTATGTCTCTGAAATGTGTCTTTTTTTAAATCAAACACTACCTGCTCCCTAAATAGGGTTCCTTCCTTTCCCTTTCCCTACTTTTCATTAAGTCATCGAGTTTATCATCACTTTCTTTTGTTTTCTTTTCAATTCTACTGCTCTCAGGCTCAACAACTCCTGGGCTGACTTGTCTCTCTTTAAATTCTTGGCCATGAGCATCAGCTGAATCCTTCATTCTGCCTGGAAATGACACATGAAGTACAGTCATTTCCCCACTCTTATTTCATGCTTCCTTTCTTCTCGAACCTCCAGCACCTTCCACCCTAAGCTCCACCCTTACCTCCTGTCCTTGTTTCTCAGCTGTTGGGAAAACAGGGGCCATCACAGGAAACCAGAGCTTCCAGCTTCTGTGGCTCCACCTACCGTCTCTAAGTACACTCGTATTCTACTCTGCTCCTTGTCCAAAACTGCTAGAGTAGTCCCTGTGGCAGGTATTGTATGCCCCTGCCCGAGATATCTATTCCCCAGAACCTGCGACTATGTCATGTTATGTGGCAAAAAGTGATTTTACAGATGGAATTCAGGCTACAGACCTTCAAACAGGAGCATTATGCTGGACCCCCCAGGTGGGCTCATTCTAATCACACGAGCACTTAAAAGGAGAGAATTTTCTCTACCTGAAATCGGGATGTGGCAGAAGAAGAAGCTGGTGAAGTCTCGCGTCCGAGAAGGCCTCCGCATTTTCCTGCTGGTTGGCAGGGAGGGAGCATGGTGATGAGGAACACAGGTGACCTTGAGCTGAGAGAGTCTCCTGGCTCAGTATCTTGGTGCTAACCATGGACCAGGGGTCTTCTTACAGCTTCAGGGTGGCCTCAAAGGGCAGTAAGGGAGGGAACTCCTCCCAGGGGACAGAAACGCAGGCCCTATAGGATGGAACTATAGGATGGGTATGTACTCTTGGGTTGTGGTGAATAGCTTGGCTAGTCGGTCAGGGGTCTGGAAGGAGGAAAAGTGGAACACTGGAGATGAGGACCTCTTGGGGAAGAGCACATTGTTGGATAATTGGGGATGGGCACAAAGCGTGTGGCTCTTTGTGTGTTAAGGTAATGCCTTCAGAGAGCATCAACACGAAGAGTCTTGAATAACCAGTTGGATATGAAGACTCAGCCAGTGTAGGTGAAGTGGCCTCTGTCCTTGGCTACAGGGTTCTCATTCAAGAGGCCTATGGATAGCAGGGCCCTCGTGGCTGGTATGGGGGCTATTCATGGACCCAGGATGAGCTAGTTACTCAGTGCCCAGCCCCTCACGGTCCAGCCTGTTGACATCAGAGACTGCGGCTGGAACCACTGTGAAGAAGCCAGCCGGCCACTTGGTTGCCCTTTGATGACTTTGAACCCTCCACTTTGGAAGGGACAATATTTCTTCTTTACTAGAACTCATGTCAACGCTGGACTTGGATTTGCCTTCCACGCCTGCAGTGCCTCTTCCACATCTACCATCTGAGGGCTTTCCGATTGCTTAACTTGCCAGCACTGGTTTTTCACAACAGTGCTTCAGATCAAAGAACCCCTTTTTGTTTTTGGCAAGGAAATACAACACTGGGTAAATGAACTTGGGACCCCCTGGATCATGTACAAACATGATCTGGGAGCAGTCGGCCTAACAGAGGGAAAAAATGACTCACCGAAGAATCATCCGAGACACCAATTTGAGAACACATTGTACGGGATTGGGGTGCTGTCCTTGGGTTGAGGTGTGTGTTTCTTCATCTCCAACAGAATACACAGGTCCAGGAATCCTTCCCAGTGACCCATTTACAGAATTAGTGTTTCCTGTCCTTGCCAATTTGTGGCTCTATTGGACCAGAGGTCTTGGTACCCAGGAGCGCTTATCCCAGATGGTACAACAAGCACAGCCCAGAATTTGAAACGGTGGCCACTGCCTGGTCATTTTGGATATTTCATAAGGCAAAGGAAGCAGTTACATATTCATTACCATGAGGAGTACAGTTGCTGCTCCTCAGTAGAGGCAGGAGGAAGTGTGGCTGGAGCCCAGGACATCAGTGAGATGTCTGGGTACCTGCATGACCAGCAATAATTATAAATATCCAACAAGGATGAAGCAACTCGGCACTAGATTCTTTTAGGGATGAAGGTCCTTTTAGGGATGAAGGGCTGCTCCACCAGGCAAGTGATTGAGACCTACCAGAGGGGTAGCCAAGAGTGATGGCAGTTTGGGATGAGTGCTGGAGGAGGGGTCAGGTGTGCAGTAGTGGCTACTGAAACTTGCTTCCCTCTCCCTCCTGTGTCTTTACTGTGCTATGTCTGTGGGAGGGATTGTGGTCAGGTCACACCTTAAAGGTTCTTTGACAAGCCTGTTTCAGTGGATCTGAGTGATCTGAGTGATGCAGGGGGTGGGTTGTATGGACCCTTCTTGTGCCCCACTTCACATCCTCTTGGCCCACAGGTCACTCAACTCATTACCACAGCAACTGGCTTCGTGGAGAGAGAATCTTAACATCTCCTGGTCTCAGCTACACTTTGCTCTCTGACGTAGTTTGTGATGAAAAATGAACAGACATGTGTGTTTGTGATAGGAGGATAGCCCGTAAATGGCTATGAAAATAAAGCGTAAAGAGAAGAATATGCCACCCCCCCGCCAAGCATCAAGTTTCCTGACTTACATGAAAAACTCAAAATTTAAAAACCAGGCTCTATTGTTACCAAAAGGTGGAGGTCCGGTTGCTTGCTGCTCAAAAGCCATTAAAGAGGCCAGGTTGTGGAAAAGAAAGTTTGCTTTATTTCAGACGCTGGGACCGGTGGTGGGGAGTAGTGGGGAGGGCGGGATGTCTGTCCAAAGACTGACTCCCCCCACTGACAATCATGGGGCAAGAGCTTTTGTAGGCTGAGGGGGCTACGTGCAGAAACAGCACAATCATCTCTGACAGTCATCTTCAGATTGGTCATCGGTGATTTGACCAGCATCATCTTGGTTGTTTTAGGTTCAGTTAATCTTCTGTATGGATGTGAGAGTTGGACTATAAAGAAAGCTGAGCCCTGAAGAATGGATGCTTTTGAACTGTGGTGTTGGAGAAGACTCTTGAGAGTCCCCTGGACTGCAAGGAGATCCAACCAGTCCATCCTAGTGGAAATCAGTCCTGAATATTCATTGGAAGGACTGATATTGAAGCTGAAACGCCAATACTTTGGCCACCTGATGTGAACAACTGACTCATTTGAAAAGACCCTGATGCTGGGAAAGATTGAGGGCAGGAGGAGAATGGGACAACAGAGAATGAGATGGTTAGATGGCATCACCGACTCAATGGACATGAGTTTGAGTGAACTCCGGGAGTTGGTGATGGAGAGACCTGGCCTGCTGCAGTCCATGGGGTTGCAAAGAGTTGGACACGACTGAGTGACTGAACTGAACTGAATCTTCAGTTCTAGGGTCAGTTTGGCTCCATTTCTTTGAGGCCAGTTCTCGGAATTGTGGCATTTTAGGTCACGGCTGCAGTCTGGTCATCATGTAGTTAATTTCTTCCACCTGGTGGGGGTATCAGTATCTTTAAGACAGCTCATAGGAGATGGCTCAGAATATTATCTACGGCCCTTGAGAAGGAATTAAAGGTCCTTGACTATACTTAATGACTACATTATTATTATTTGGTCTCCTTGGGGCTGTTTTCCTTTGTTTTAGCATGTTCTCATTTCTCTGAGTACACTTATCCTTTGACTGAAGTTTTCCACAGACAAAGGGCAGGCAAGGACATGGAAGGGCAAGGACCATAGCGTCCTGCTCCATTTCGTGATGAACAATCTTTACTTTGAAATAAAAAAGAAAAAAATGTTTGTCCACACGGTTAGCAGGAAGAAATAGCCTGAAGCAGTTTTCTAAAGCTGTAATGCTCTTAGTAATTATTTTGTTTTTCTTGTTAAGGGTTCAGTGTGACTTGGCACACAAAGGTCCTTCTGCTCCTGTGTCATGGGAGCCAATAGAACAAGGTGGAGTCTGGCTCAGAAGCAAAGTTCTTTTCTCTGTCTGATCAGAGGATGGAGAAGTGTGAGCTCGCTCTGGAGCAGCGGTCCCCAACCTTTATGGCACAGGGACAAGTGTCATGGAAGACCGTTTTCCTAAGAACCAGGAGTAGGGAGGACGGTTTTGGGATGAGTCAAGCGCGTTACATTTACTGGGCACTTTGTTTCGAATCCAATGCTGCTGCTAATCTGACAGGAGGTACTGATCCGTGGCCCAGAGACAGGAGACACCTGCTCCAGAGCACACGTGGACAGGTGAATTCTTTATCCAGTTGTCTGCAGCCAGCCTGGAGGAGGGGGTGAGGGGCGGAGCAGCCCCTCAGTGGAGCTGCACTTCTGCTCCAGATGGCAGTGGGAGGCGCAGCATCTCTGCACCCAGTGTGGTGTCTGCTGGGCACGTGGACGCCAACTCCATCTCGGCTCCAGGAGCCACTCGCCAGCACCACCTTGAATGGAGGATCCATTCATTCTCAGAGCAAGTACGTGGCCCACTCCCTGAGGAACCGGCGGCGCTGTTTCACACCAGGAATGCTCATCTGAAGGGCTGGGTGTGAGACCTCTGCACACACCCCGCTGTGAGTAACTGACACTAAACACAGAGGACAAAAAAGTTTAGACTTTATTTTATTACCCAGGGTCTATTTTTATTTCCCGGAAATTGTTAATGAGCTTTGCCAGTGACACTTATATAATTAGAATAACTGTTTTTGCCTTTTTGTTATTAATTGACCATCTTTGATTCTCAAAGCATAAAGCTCGTAGTGTTTTATTTTGCCTTTTTTAAAAGACTCTGTAACTCATTTATTTTAGGATGGATTATTCTCGAAAGAGATGGTATCTCCAGCGCGCTCTTGGGAACATCTCGCCCCTTAGCATCTAGATAAAGTTTACGTACTGTGTTCTTTGTTCCCAGAGGAAATAGAAACGGCAAGGCTATTCCTCAGATTTTGTAGATTTCTTTTGGATTTCCATTTTTGTACCATCTCTGATTTCGTACATCCCTGACTTATATTGAAGCTTGGGAATCCTGCCACAGCAATGAAGCAGTAAAAATTCTGTGGTATGCCTTCGCCTGGAAGGTCTTTGTTGGTCTTAAATGACAAGTTAATTTTATCTGATCTGTGTCCACATCATGTGTGACCTTTGTCTCTCCTTCTTACATCTCTGACTTCTAATTATTGTAATGCAGAACAGTTGGGTTATCTAATACATAAAGCTTTGATAGAGAATTGGTTGTTTCCCTAACTTACAAACAGTGATTATAAATAAATGTAGAGAAATGCAAAAGAAGGTTGGAGATTTTGAGAGAGAGGGAGAGATTTTTGGTGTTTGGTAAAGATGAAGATTGTGAAAGATACCCAGAATTACTGTGTGTGGGGTTGAAGGCTATTTATGAGAATCAGAAAAATACTGATTATAAATTTATTTTTGACCACTTAAACTCCAAATATTCAATGTAATTAACTAAAAAATTATTTCATTGACTCAATAAATTCAATCCATTTTTCTTAGTCTCATGTACAGAAAATCCTATTCCCCAACCCAGTTCTTCATTTCAAAGGTTATGTTGCAAAGAGGGCAACTGAATTAATAATATGGAAATTCTTATCAAGGAAGCTAGTCAATTTAGGTTAAAAGAAGCTTTTTCTTCAGTTATCCAGAGAATGACCTTTTCTGTTTTCTTGCATGGGTACACAAGTCTGAAGGATTTTGACCTTTAGATAGATTTTATAAAGTTACTCTGTAAGTAAACTTATATATTGTGTTGCCAAGTGACAAAGTGCCTGTTATCTGCAGAAGGAGCTCAGAGCCAGAACTTGCTTCAAATTTCAGCTCAGCCACTTATTAAATATGAGCTGTGGGGCAAGCTGTTTAACTTGTAAACCTTTTATTCTTCTGTAACATGAGAATAATAAAAACAGCTACCTCATAGAACTGTGAAAATAAACAAGTAAAAAGCCCTCAGTAGAGTGGTTGGGAATTGGTTAAGTACTGATTTTAACTTTTCTTGGTTGTTGTTGCTCCCTATAAAGGCATGCCACAGTCAAAATGCAATAATAATAATAACAACAACATGAATGTCCCCAGAAATATAACTTAATAAACTATGTAAATATTACTCTTTGAAATTTTGTCTGAGGCTAAAATTCAAATATTTGGACACTTACTTTACTTAAAAAAATTATAACACTTACAGTGTTATCATAATCATTTCTCCACTTATTTTTCTTTTATTGAAAATGACTAGCTAGCTTATATGCATGTTTTCCGATAGCCTAATAAATGAAGAAAAGCAAACGTACTTAACAAACAGAATGGTGCATCTTTAAAAGCAATGCTACAAAAATATTTAAAAGAAGAAAAATTTAAAAAGTACCCTAAATGTCCTTGGCTTCTNCTTACTACTATGAAATGCTGAAGAAGAATATACTGGGAAGACATGCGTTTGGATGAAAATTAGAAGAGAGGATTGAGAAGGCTGAGGCATTGACAAATCCTAGTTTCTCATCTTGACTGTGATGTTGTCTAACTGGGTGTCCTGGAGCAGGTCACCTACCTTCTTTTAGCTCTATTTTTATAATATCGTCTGTTAAGTTTGGAGGTAGCAATTCTTGATCTCAAAGAAAGCTGAGGCCAAAGAATTGATGCTTTTGGACTGTGGTTTTGGAGAAGACTCTTGAGAGTCCCTTGGACTGCAAGGAGATCCAACCATTCCATCCCAAAGGAGATCAGTCCTGGGTGTTCACTGGAAGGAATGTGTCGAAGCTGAAACTCCAATACTTTGGCCACCTCATGTGAAGAGCTGACTCACTGGAAAAGACCCTGATGCTGGGAGGGATTGAGGGCAGGAGGAGAAGGGGACGACAGAGGATGAGATGGTTGGATCACGTCACTGACTCAATGGACATGAGTTTGAGTAAACTCCGGGAGTTGGTGATGCACAGGGAGGCCTAGAGTGCTTCAGTCCATGGCGTCACAAAGAGTTGAACTCAACAGAGCAACTGAACTGAGCTGGAGAACATTTCTAGGTAAAGATGTCGAACTATTGAAAGGAGGATATTTTACTTTGATACATGAGACCTAATGTAGCTCATTGTACTGTCTCTCTTCTCTCATTAAAGCCCCGTGAGAGCTACTAATGAGGGACCCAAGTGCTTCATTGTGTTCTGCCTGCAATCTCTTCTTTGAGCCTCTTATCTTCACATGTTAATGAACAGGTACAAAGCTAAAGAAGAGAAGCAGGGAAGCATAAAATGAGAAAATGGTAGAACAACGAGTATGGTTAATCTGTAAACTGAATAACCTGCTTTTGTACAGTCAGGAATAGACCAGAAGACTCTTGAGAGTCCCTTGGACTGCAAGGAGATCCAACCAATCCATTCTGAAGGAGATCAGCTCTGGGATTTCTTTGGAAGGAATGATGCTGAAGCTGAAACTCCAGTACTTTGGACACCTCATGCGAAGAGTTGACTCATTGGAAAAGACTCTGATGCTGCGAGGGATTGGGGGCAGGAGGAGAAGGGGATGACAGAGGATGAGATGGCTAGATGGCATCACTGACTCAATGGACGTGAGTCTGAGTGAACTCCGGGAGTTGGTGATGGACAAGGAGGCCTGGCGCGCTGTGATTCATGGGGTCGCAAAGAGTCGGACATAACTGAGCGACTGAACTCAACTGAATAGCTAAGTGCATTCTAATTGGTTGTAGTTAGAAGCTTTTTATTTTTAAACTTTTTACAAATTGGTTTTGTAAGGACTGCATATCACGACAAGGGAGATGGATTATCATGTGCCGTATATATTTTTTGTACTAAGATCCATAGTATGTAAGGATTATTTAGGGTTATTTTTCCTTTTTATTTATATGACACTTATTCAATTCAGATTACATTTTCTCTGAAGAATCATGTGACCTTGTATATATTTGAGAAATGCATTTTTTGTATGTTCAGTTCAGTTCTGCACTCAGTCATGTATGACTCTTGGTGACCCCATGGACTGCAGCATGGCAGGCTTCCCTGTCCGTCACCAGCTCCTGGAGTTTGCTCAGACTCATGTCCATTGAGTCGGTGATGCCATCCAACCATCTCGTTCTCTGTTGTCCCCTTCTCCTCCTGCCTTCAATCTTTCCCAGCATCAGGGTCTTATTTCTTATGAGTCAGTTCTTTACATCAAGTGGCCAAAGTATTGGAACTTCAGCTTCAGCATCAGTCCTTCCAATGAATATTCAGGACTGATTTCTTTTAGGATGGCCTGGTTTGATCTCCTTGCAGTCCACGGGACTCTTGAGTCTTCTCTAACACCACAGTTCAAAGCATCAATTCATTGGAGCTCAGCCTTCTTTATGGTCCAACTGTCACCTCCATACACGACTACTAAAAAAACCATAGCTTTGACTAGATGAACCTTTGTTGGCAAAATGATGTCTGATTTTCAACATGCTGTCTAGGTTTGTCATAGCTTTTTTCCCAAGGAGCAAGTATCTTTTAATTTCATGGCTACAGTCACCATCTGCAGTGATTATGGAGTCTAAGAAAATAGTTTGCCACGGTTTCCATTGTTTCCTCATCTATTTGCCATGAAGTGATGGAGTCGGATGCCATAATCTTTGTTTTTTGAATGTTGAGTTGAGTTTTAAGCCAGCTTTTTCAGTCTCCTCTTTCATTTTCATCAAGAGGCTTTTTAGTTCCTCTTTTCTTTCTGCCATAAGGGTGGTGCCATATGCATATCTGAGGTTATTGATATTTCTCCCGGCAATCTTGATTCCAGCTTGTGCTTCATCCAGCCTGGCATTTTGCATGATGTACTCTGCATGTAAGTTAAAGGAGCAGAGTAACAATATACATTTTTGTAGGTAGTTGTACGTAAATAAAGTAAAAAGTAATACAAAGAGGAAAGTGGATCAAGAAAAGGGTTTGTGATTTCAGAGCATCTGCTTACTAATCTAAAAGTATATTTTATATTTAATGAGCATAAAAACATGTATTATAGGTATACCAAAATAATACTATATTTGAATCTGTTAAAATAGCAGCATATTGTAGAATGCCTCACATGTGGTTGGTAAATGAATGAATGCCTGGAAAAAAGAGTGAATGATGGGAGGGTCACTCTGTATCAAAGTCTTTCTAGTGACTAAACTAATGACTGACCATAAAATGTCAAGCTCCTCATTATGGAGCAATGATTACTAATCATTTTAACCAACACAGATCTTGAGCTCTGAAGAAGGTTGTCTACTAAACACTAATTTTTTGATAGCAATATCTTTTTCTCATTTTTAATAACAAAGACATAGAATAATGGTGCTAGAAATCATTGCACATTAGGTTTAAATACATATAAAGGTTATGAAGCAAAGTGGTTAATAGTGTGGTTTTGTAATGAAGAGCCATGGACTCGTCACCAGATTGCTTTGTTTAAGACCCCAGTTCATTAGCTGTGTGGTCTTAGATAAGTTTTTAAAACCTGTTCTGTGTCTCAAGTCCCCATCTAAAAAGGGGGATAATAATTGTGGTAACTTCATAATGTTGTCTTGAATAAAGGGAAAACACCTAGAATTGTGTCCAGGATGTAGTAAGCACACAAGAAAGACTGGTGATTCCAGTCTAAGTAACCTGAATGCTTACATGGATTATTCCCAACACTAATAGGGGCATGATATAGAATTATGCTGTATTTACACACAAGAAAACTGAGGGCTGTTGAGATTAAACATCACCCAGTTTAACAAGGACTGATGCAAGTCTAGAACGAAATTCCGCTCTGTTCCTCTTGTCTCTCTCCCTTCTCCCTCCCTTCCTGTTTTCTCCTTTCTCTCTCCTTGTCTCTGTAACAGAAATTCTGATCAGCAAGAGATAACCAGTGTTGCCACATTACATTAATATAGTTCCACACTGAATCAAAGGTGCCTGACACTTCAATTAGCCCATGCAACTTTATTGAAAGTGAACTTGCAATTTGTGTTTAACTCTTAGAAATATTAAACATGCCTTCAGGAACTCCATTTCTTTCAGCTCAGACACCACTGTTATAAGTGGTTTATATAAAAGCTTCCAGTTTGTAAATTCATAATTCTTGATGCTTCCATTTTAGGTAAACCGTTTAAACACTGCCATAAATCACATTATGAGGGAGGAATAAAAAGTCTTGTTGACTCATTTTAATGGAGAGTTCTTGATTTTGTGATTTTTCAAATATTAAGAACCCTGATATTTTCATAAGTCCACATTGTGACTGACTTGAGGTACAAGGAAGAAAACTTCTTGCAAATAATGATTTCATATCAAGTCCTGAGCATTCATTCTTTCTGTTTCTATTTCAGAAGCAGAGTGCCCGCACCATGGCCACTCTAGTCCTAACGTTAACATTGAGGTTTATAATCCATTTTCTGCCCTTTCTGGCTGCTGCTGTTATTATTAAGGCGCAGGCTGGAGGGGCTCCAGGGCCACACACAGACAGCCTTCTATGTGACAGTATCTTTTATGGAGCAGAGCAAAGAAAGTCCACACCCTCAAAAAGGGAGGGAGGCCAGAAATGAAGGAAAGCGGTAGAATACCCCTCATTATCCTAACCACCCACGGAACCAGGAAATGGCAGTTCAAGTCTTGGCTGCAGACTGGTGAAAGGAACGGCTGAATAATGGATAAGCACTGTGAAGTCAAAATATGGTGACTTGAAGAAGACGAATACTAGTTTTTGTGGTTTTTTTTCCCCCTTTTTTTCCAAAGTAGAACCTGCTTATCCATGTCTCTGACTTTCAGGAATGGTACTTCATCTACCCCACCCTTACAATCGCCACTGGCTCTGTGCTTTAAGGGAATAGCCTTTGTCTTAAGGAGCGTGCCAGGTCTAACTAAGTCCACTTTCTAAACTTCCTGTCTGCTGCTCCACTACCGGGGAGGCACTTTCCTTTTCCATCTTCGTTTTCCTGAGACCCTTCCCCCTCCTTATTCCCTCTCCTCCCTTCCCGTGCCCCGCATCATCTTGTTTTGTGTGTTGCTTGGGTTTCCCCTCATTTTGGACTGGAAACTTTCACTTTTCTCTTTTTAAAGTTTTTAGGTTCCCTATCCTCCTCCAGAGTTTCTCTTTGCTGAGTCAACAGCATGGCTGCCCTCTCCTCTGGGTTTCCCTGATCCCTTCCTGGGAGCAGCCTGGCCGTGCCCCATCTCACCAAGGCGGCTGCCTTTGTAGTACAACTTGGCAGGCAGCTCTCTTCCTCCTGGAACTCCTGCCAGGAGACACTGGTCTCTGAAATTGCCCCAGGAGAATGTTCCTGTCTCTGAGTAGTATATTCAAGTGCATAGGTCACCGGGAAGGATAAGACCATAATTTAATTTATCCCCAAGCAGTCAGTGCTTCTCAAATCCCAAAGAATTAAGAGTCTAATATAGTCCTCCTGCATATTTGCATAAATAAACGAATTGATAATTGAGGGCAGTGGCAGGAGAGGATGGAAGGGTATTGAAGACCTTGCCCATTTCTTGAAGCTTTTCTAAGGGCTGGCTCTAGGCTGCGGAAAATAAATTTCTACCTTGCATACCCATGCTGATTGCATTCATTAAATAGCTTGATTTTGGCTGCCACTTTCTGTAACTGTTTCTGTTACTGTCTTTTTTTTTTTACTATAAAAATTTTAGAATGTGTTTCCTGAAAAAAAAATTTTTTTTAACAGAGCCTTAAGCTCTTCAGACTGAATGTACTACATGAAGCTGCTAAATCAATCAAAGTGGCAGCTCAGCTTTATGGAGCATTTTTATTAGTTATATAGTTCATTTTTTCTTCCAGGTTCTATATGAGCTATGAGGTGAATTTGGAAACTTCTTCCCTTGTTCCAACAAAACAAAACAAAACAAAAATCAACTTTTTGTTGTTGTTGTTACAGAGTAGTATATGTTCATGGAAAAATCAAACAAGCAAACAAAAAAGAAAAATAAATGGTTCAGAAGAGGAGAGATGAGAAGTCAAATCTCTCCTCCATCTTCATTCCTCAGAGCAGTGATCCTTCACTAGGGACAGTTTTGCCTCCCAGGGGACAGTTGCCAATGGGAAACTGGTTGTCACAGCTAGGGCAGAGGGCAGAGGGTCCAGAATTGCTGTAAAACATTCTGCAATGCATAGGACAACCTCCATAACAAAGAATCATCCGGCACACAGAGTCCTCAATGCTTCTGTGGTGGTCTCCTGGACCACAGTGATGACAGTTAGCTATGTATGCATATTCTTCCAGAAAGCTAAACATTGATACGAATTTTTTTTTTCCACAAGTGGACTCAATAATTCCTCCCTAATCTGCAACTTGCTTTTTCCACTTAACAGTATCTTGGTTATTTTTCCACACTGATACACATAAGAAAGTGAAAGGCACTCAGTCATGTCCACCTCTTTGCAACCCTATGGGC
The DNA here is from genome assembly GCA_006410935.1 of Redunca redunca. Taxonomy (NCBI): domain Eukaryota; kingdom Metazoa; phylum Chordata; class Mammalia; order Artiodactyla; family Bovidae; genus Redunca; species Redunca redunca. Next base: position 586,512 of record SJYQ01001940.1, read on the forward strand.
TGTAGCCTGCCAGGCTCCTCTGTCCATGGAATTCTCCAGACCAGGATATTGGAGTGCATAGCCGTTCCCTTCTCCAGGGCATCTTCCCAACCTAGGGATCAAACCCAGGTCTCCCTCATTGCAGGCGGATTTTTTTTTTTACCATCTGAGCTACTAGGGAAGCCCTTGATACGAGTATAACTTACCTCTTATTGTTAACTGGCCAACTGTTTGTCAATGGGCTCGTTCTATCATTTTTAAACAGCTCTCAAAGGTAGATAATTTTTTGTTGTTGTTGTCTCTCCTATCCTTGGTTGTAAACAAACCTGCTAGGAAGGGGTTACTGAAAGAGAAACTGTGTGAAGGGCTGAATTCTGCCTTGGCACTTTTGTTTCTGTCTCACTTTAGTTTTTCTCAAAATCTGATTTAGAGGTTAAATTCACAAGGGGAGGTTGACTCGGTCTCTTTTTTACAAATCCCCAGTTCGCTCCGACTGTATCACCCAGGAGCGTGGGTGGAGGAAAGAAGAGCGACTGTTTTTTGTACGAGGCCACAGGGGAGCTTATCCAGGAGATGTTTTTAATGTCTGGCTCACAAGCCAGCAAATCAAGTCAGCTGTGGAAATGTTACACTCAGGGGGCTTGCTGTTTCTGAATTACATCCAGAACTTTTATCAAGAACCTGGATTAGTTGAGATATGCTAGAGATTCCGGGTGTCCCTTAGGTTGGTAAAGAAACAACCACTTCAAAGCCAGCCCCTCATGGTGTAAGCTTTTTTTCTTTTCTCCCTCTGGGTGAGTTCAGTCAGTTGACATCCTCTGCCGCTTTTCTGTGGAGAAGACAATGGCACCCCACTCCAGTGTTCTTGCCTGGAGAATCCCAGGGACGGGGGAGCCTGGTGGGCTGCTGTCTATGGGGTCGCACAGAGTTGGACGCAACTGGAGCGACTTAGCAGCAGCAGCAGCCGCCGCTTTTCTATGTCTGATTTCATTTTGGATGAGGAAAGTGAGGTTCATATATCTCCTGTACACCTGTTGTAGAAAGAGTGTGTGGTTCAAAACCACACAGTGTTGCTATTGAATGGTGATGATCAAATTGATCATTTAAGGTAAATGTTATTTTTCATGAGGCCAAAGAGGGGCTGTCCCAGGGAAAATATTACATAGTGATTTACAATTTGCAAGAACATAACTGACCCCAAGGGTAGTACTTTTCCATTCTTAAACGATAAGGACTTATCTACTTCATCTCCCTTCATGCAGCATAGAAGTTAGTTTTCTTTGAAGTTAGCCTCTGCTACTTCTGTGAAAACAGTCAACGTTCATAACTGGAGGGACTTTTTTAAACAGAAGTGACTGCTTTAAAAAAAAGAAAAACTCTGCCTCTTACCCATAGGCATCGCAAAAGATTTAAAAACAAAATGAGAAAACTGCTTCCCATTGCCCTCTTTTAAAAATATTTTTAATGTGTTCTTATTCCTAAAAAATTTAATATCCTTTCCTCAGAGCTATTGCATTTTATCCATGACAACCAACAGCATCTCCGTATAAACAGCTTCCCAATTTTTCCACAGAGATAAAAATAAAAGAGTAAAAATGACCAACTCTCTTGTAAGGGCTGAAGTATAAACAAGATTATTTTTAAGGGCTTCCACAGAACCGTCTGTCAGTAGCTGTAGATTGTGAGGAACTCGTACTGGAATCATTGGATCCTGGTTAATCATTTCGCTGTGCATTCCGTACAGAGCTGTCTCGTGGATGTGAAGTGAAGGGGCATAAGAAGAGGATCCGCAGGGTCCAAAAGTCAGTTATTGCTTCCTCTGCCAATGATTCACTAAGCGACTTTGAATAATTCACTCATTTCTTCCTTCTGATAAAGTTATTTGACATGAAAGAGAAGTGGCAGGGTTTTCTTATCTTCTCTGGAGCCAGAAGCTATAAAGACAGGGCCATGAGCAAGCCTGCTTTCAACTGTTTCTCCATATATCCTCTGAAACACTTATGAGAGCTCAGCTGTTGAAAGGTGACCGAAAGAGAAAGTGCCTGATTGTGTTGGCAGCAGAGTGAACGGGGCAAAGAGAGTTAACACAAAAGACCTGTTAGCAAAGAAGAGGCGTGTCTAAGAAGTTTTCTTCATGTGGCCATGAACTTTCCTTACCTTTGAACAACTTTTTGTCTTAGGTTCTTATGGCAGAAGTTTAAATGAATAGGAAGATTGTTCAGTGATGTCTAAGAAGGAACCTTCTTTTTTTTTTTTTTTTAAATCCCTTTCCCTAGGGATTAAAGTCTAAGCAGATTCTCAACTAGGGACACACACAAAACTCAGTCCAGTCTACCTCACTCCAGCTTCTCGCCCTTGCTGTTTTTGTTGTAATTATTCGGTCTATAAGTCATGTCCGACTCTTTGTGACCCCATGGACTGCAGCACGCCAGGTTTCCCTGCTGGTTTTACAAGTCTTTTCTAGTTGCCTTCTCTCTCAGAGTCATTTGTGAATTATTATTTTATTGCATGACAACATTATCCAAAAGTTATTTGTTTTTGATGTATTTTACAACCCTTTGATGATATTAACCAGTTCAAGTGATGGGGTGTCCTTTTCGTAAAACTCTGTACTATAGTTTGAAAGCATGCCTTGCACATGGTTTAGCCTCATTAAAATGAATGTCTTTAAGTCTTGGAGAATGATAAGGACTAAAAGCAAAAAGTCTAACTGCTTGCCCTACTTCTTGCCATCATAGCATCATCTAAAAAAAAAAAAAGGATCTCTCACTCTTCACTTGAGTGCTAAGTGAATGGAGTTCTTAACAAAACAAATGAAAAATAGCTTCTTTGTGCAATCTGAGTCTTTAAGTTTACATGCCTAGAGAGTTGCATAAAAATAGTACAGGGCTGAAGCTTCCAGTGAAGTTATTTTTTCTAACAGAACAATTTCTGAAAATTGGAACTGAAATTATAGTTTGCACATTGTAATGCACTGAAATTCTCTTCTACTTTACTCTAAATAGCATTGTACTATATCCAGTTGTGGGGATGGAATTTTCTGAGTATTACTCTTAAACCCAAAAGCAGCTGGTTACACGTGAAAACTGCATCAGTGGGGAAAAGCAGCGAAACAAGGTGACATTAGTAGAGAGCTTTGTGGATTATGACCTTTACTAATAGAAGGAAACACATTTTCTATTTTAAGAAATACGTGTATGCATGTATACGTGTATACACATAAATCTGTGTATTTTATATTTATCTACATTTTTATAATTTTGCTAAAGCCTGTGTCATAGGACATATTCTTATAACCTGTTTAAAATTAAGCGCTTTTGAACTAAAGGGAACTTAAATGACTTTTTTTTTTTGCCAGACACATACCAAATATTCCATTGTCATAAGCCAGTTATGATTTATAAACATAATTACCAGTCATGTCTTGGAAAGGGAGTCTAGGGAAATTCAAATTCGTTTTTAAAAATGACTCCCAATTTACTACATATGCCCTGAAACTATTAGCAACTTGATTTGCTTAATATGCAGATCTCCTTGTTTCTCAAATTTTCCCACAACAATATGTCGTGAGGTGTTTTTAACACCTCACTTATTTTTCCACCCATTTATCAAAGGGAGCTAGTGTGAGAAGATACTAGTTCTCTGAATGTCACACACTTTTAATATTTGGTTCATTTTTGGGTAAGCTTTCATAAGAATCTATGTTTGTATTACTTCTTGATTTACTGATGTAGCTAAAATATACTTTTCAGAGTTAATATTGCCAATTATGGACTAAATTATCAGGTGCCTCCTGATCCAGTGTATTTCCCTTTTATGTCTTTCTGCCAAAAGTGCATATCTTGAATTTAAGCCTGAAGAAATATCAAACAAACCCAATTTGAAGGACATTTTACAAAATAACTGGCTTATAGGCTTAAAACGAAACACACAAAAAGGCCAACTAACTATTCCAGACTAAATGAACTGAAGTCACATGACCTTCACATGCAATGAGTGATCCCGGCTTGGATCCTGGATTTGGGGGTGGGGGGGAAGCTATAAAGGATATTATGGGGACAGTTGGCAAAATTTGACATGGAGCGTGATGTCAGTTAGATTTTCTAATTTTAAAAAGTGCATGTGGTCTCTGTTTGGTCTCTGTTCTTAAAGAAATGCATACTGACATATTCAAGGGTAAAGGGACATGATGCTTGTAACTTCCTCTCTTATGATTTAGAAAAAAATCATATAAAAATAATTTTTATAAATTTTTCTTTGTAAGTAAAATTATATACTATGTACATTTTTCCAAATTATATGAGAGAAAGTATGTGTATATGCATATATATGAGAGAGAGAGAGGGCAATACATAGTAAAACTGTAAAGTATATACTGGACCTTAAAAATTTTATGCAACTTTTGAAAGTGTGAAATTACGTCAAAATGAAAACTTACTAAAATAATAAATATATCCCTTATCTTACTATGCATCTTTCTTAGGGCATAATTTACTGTTGGGGAGAATAATAATTTTTATGTTCCTATTATTCTATTTTTGAAACTGTTCTTGGGGTCCACACTGCATACCAGGAGAGCACCAGCTTTTCCAAAACCCTCTGCTACAATTAACGAGGAATCTGGTGCAGTGTTAATTTTGAATAAAGTGTGTGTTGAATGATAGCACCAGCTGACAGGGAGGCATTAATGCTGTTTGATTTCATGCAGGCAGAATATATCCAGCTGTGGAGGCCTGGAAGGCCCCGAGGCGGGTGGGGGGGAGTTTGAAAAGAAAAAAGTTTTATAAAACTTATACAGTCTGGAAAATAAGGAATGCTAATCACTTTTCAGCAATTTTGGAAACAAAATAATTTAGCAAAATCACTGAATTCAGACTATAAGGAGGCGTATAAGGAAATGTTAAATACATTTAATTTTTCGGGCTGCAGTGTGTTATGCTATTCTTTAACCCTTTCTCTTATTAAATGTAGTTCTTTGCATTTCATTTGTGATCCAAAGAGAAATGGTTCATCATTTTTGACACATTATGGTCTGATAACTAGAAATACATGCATGTAATTCTGTAGTTGAACATACTGAGCGATATGCAAGGCATTGAACTAGATCCTTCAGACTCTAAGAACGCAAACACTAATAATATGAGGTCTGATTTTGTAGGAATGTAGTTTGGCATTTAGGGAGCAAACTGTTTAACAGACTATGAAGAGATTAAAATTCTGTAGAATAGAGTAAGTGCTGTGATAGGCATGCAAAGCTCTGGGAACAAATAGAAGGGCATTTGGAAAGGGGTGGTTACTAGAGAAAACTCCAAGGAGAGTTTTAGATCCAGGGAGACACAAAGAGAAGGCAAAGAAGTGAGAGCGGATATTAAGCGTTTCTTCACTTTCCATTTTTCTGACCTCTTGGAAGTTACAATCAAGGGATTTTTGGATTGTTTTATATTATGCTATTTTCACAAAAACAGAAAATTTCTTCCTTTCCATTAGTAAAGGTGATAATCCATAAAGCGTTAACTCAGCTAGTGTCACTTTGGTTTGCTACCTTTCTGCCTTTGTGGAGTTTCCAAATGTAATAGGCAGCGTTTGAGTTTAAGGAGCAATACTCAGAAACCTCCTGTGATAATTTTATTTCATTCTCTCTGAAGCCACTAGGCTTAACCTTTTCTGCCTCATGGCATCTACACGTCCAATGGCTTATGAGGTCCTCTGAGGCCAGTCCAGCCACGGATTAAGTATCCACCCCCACTTTATCATAGGCCACTTCTAATTAGTGGGGCCTTTATCATGTTGGTGCTATCTGAAGGTTTCAAGGGCTAAAACACCGCAGGGTGCTCTGCTCATGGGGTTCACCACTGAGAAGGTTCTCTGTCATTCTCTCTTTTATATTGTCTCTTCAACAATCTCTCTCTTTTTTTTGGAACTCTGGTTGAAAATATAGATGATAAACCTTCTTGCTTTAATTCTTCACATCTCTTAAACTTCTTTTGATATTTTTCTTTTTCACTCTATTACCTTCAGGATAACTTTTTGGATTTATCTTCTAGTTTATCAATTCTCTCTGTGGTTGTATTTATTCTCTTTGTCCTGTTGATTGAGTTTTTAATTTCTAAAACTGCTATTTGATTCTTTTAAAAATAGCCTCTTTTTTTTTTTTAATAGTCTTCTGTTCCTGGGTTCTATTTTTCAAGTTCTTTTTTTTAAACCTCTTTACGATTGCAAACATAACTATGTAATATTATAGATCTAACAGTTCCAATATTTGAAGCCTTTTTGGTTATCTTCCATTGTTCTTGCTTGAGTTTATCTTGTTTTACTATATCCTTTATTGTTTGTGACTTTATTGGGAGCGCGTATTCTTTTAACTATGGGAATTCATTAATGTCTGGCTTGAAGTAATGTTCTTCCAAAGAGAGTTGGAATTTGCTTTTTCAGTCATCTTAGGCACACATACTCTTCAGTTCAGTTCAGTTCAATCGCTCAGTCATGTCTGACTCTTTGTGACCCATGGACTGTAGCACTCCAGGCCTCCCTGTCCATCACCAGCTACCAAAGTTTACTCAAATTCACGTTCGTCAAGTCGGTGATGCCATCCAGCCATCTCATCCTGTCTTGTCCTCTTCTCCTCCTGTCTCCAATCTTTCCTAACATCAGAGTCTTTTCCAATGAGTTAGTTCTTCTCATCAGATGGCCAAAGTATTTTACCACTTCAAATAAAATTCTCTGCCAAGTGTTCTGTATCACATAGGTAGATGAATTTGAACTTCAGTGTTATAAATTTCAAGATATCTTTTTTTTTCCTCTTCTACTTTGCTCTAAGATTGAGTCAGGCAAATCTCTATGTTGTCTATTTTTTTGAGGTGGGTTTGTTTTTCATTTGTCCTAAGGCTGAGTGTATGTAACTCTTTGATATCTCAGCACTATGTCGACCCTTCTCCCTATTTACTTTCCCACTTGGGCTTGTATTTATTTCCGGCCCCTCACACTCTATGCAGCTGCCATGGTGGAAACTCAAGGTCTTCAGGCTCAGCACAAGCACTCAAAGGGAAAGCTGGCCCTGGTACTTGCCTAACTTCTGGGTTTCTGCTTTCAGTTTAATTTTGGCCTCTGCGGTGCTCTTTCATGCCATCTCCGCAGTGCAATTAAAGACCTATTTTTTCCTTAATTCAGCATTTTAGTCATCTTTTTTGGCAAGGTCTTGCAGGATATCTAGTCTTTAATAGTGCCAGAAACGGAAGTTGGCTCTAAGTTTTCTTGCAGCCAACAAGAAGAGGGAAATCTAATCAATTATATGGTCATAGAGGCCAGGAAGAAAATGATTCTCAGTTGCTCTGGAGAGATACAACAGTTTTTGGCCTTGAGACCAGACAGGATTTCTCTCAGCAGCCCTTCCAGCAGGCACCATAGTCTTTCCTGTCGCTTGGATGGCAGGGTAGGGCCAGGCAGCTGTTCCATCAGGCTTCAGAACCAACATCCTTTAGAGTGCCAAATCCGGGTGGTGTTTGGTGGTGAAGAGGATCCAGGAAGACAAATTGCTCTTTATACCTTGTGTTGTGTTCCGTAAGATGGGGCCCAAAGTGATGGAGCTATCCCAAGAGGTTTCTGAATCATCATGCCTATACTGTCAGTTTCTTAGACATGCTCAGGCAGATTGGAGTCCAGGCATGGAAGGATTTTTTTTTTTTTTTTTTTTACTGAGGCAATTGCAGAGTTGGCCTCTAAATGACAAAGGTGGAGTGCGTCCACTCTCATGTAGTAAAACTGAGTCATAGCACCTTATAACCCTTTATATGGCCTGGTCTAACTACTCGAAAATGTCTCTAGATAAGCTGAAATCAAAGATCAAAATGTTTCCTAATTAAAGAATACCTTTTGTAATTGTTAACCATTACAAATTTTATACCTTGTTCTAGTTATATTTTAGTTTGCTGGCAGATAATATATATAAACTGAAATAATGCTTACTTAGTTAGATTGATAAGAACTTAAACTTATCTTTTAAGTTAACGATAATTAATTCTATTAAAAAAATTGAGAGTTTGGAATGATACTTGGCTTCTCGCTTGTTTTCTAGAACAGTGAATCGATTATATGGCAAATGGGGTCCTAGATTTGCTTCAACTTAAAATATGTGGAAATATTAAGTAAAAAATCTATAAAGAAATGCTCGGTGAATCTCATTCTGAGAACAGCATGAGAAACATGGTTATTTAAAGCTTCTATACCTGGGAGAATTGAGAGAAAGTCAAATTTCGTTATAAAGTAAGAAAAGTTCAGTGAATTAATAATACCAATGACCAAGAAGGGATTTATGAGTTGGGGATAACTTCAGTCAACAGAGAAATGACTTGTAACTTCAGTTGGATTTTAATAAAGAAACAAAAGGGTGAAAGAAATTGTGTGAGTCCCTTTATCTCATATGCATAGTGAAACAGAATTCATGTTCTTAGAGAGAGTTTTTCTATTATATCTTAGAGATAATTAAAAGTACTGTAAGGATTTCATGAAGTGAATTTGAAAGATTGTGCAGTAAATCATATCTGATTGATTGAAATCCCTGCTAAAGAAATAGCCAGATAGGTGATTCTGGTGATTCTGTGAGTTTAGCAAAAACTCTCACCTGTCTCTGAAACTGTTGGGATCAGCAAACTTACTGAATTATACTTTTTGTCTTAATTTTTAACCTAGCTATTGTTTTCTCTTTTGTCTAGGCACACATAGCAATGTGTATGTGTGTGAAATCCCTAAGTCATGTCTGACTCTCTTGCAACTCCATGGACTGTCGCCCATCCCCGATTATGGGATTTCTCAGGCAAGAATACTGGAGTGGCTGGCCATTTCCTTCTCCAGGGGATGTTCTTGACCCAGAGATTGAATCCACATTTCCTGAATTGCAGGTGGATTCTTTACCACTGAGCCACCGGAGAAGCCCATGCATAGTGATACAATCTTTAAATTTATAGTTGTCTTTTTTGTTTGTTTTACAGTCTCTATCATTATTTTTCTGATGTCTAACCATTTTCTGCCTCCTAGACAAGTTTGCCAAAATGACATAAAGGCTACACAGCGGGCAGAGTATACAGATCTAACCTTTGATTTGTTGGCAGGGAATTACTGTGCTTAGGTTCAGGAATTTTTTTTTTTCCCTAAAAAATAAGAACCTGTTTTGCCAGATAGAAGAGCTCTGATCCTAAGGATCAGATCACACTCTGATCACACTGAACTCTTTCAATGTGAATGTTCAAACCTGTGAGTAAATTCTTAAGTCTACAATTTTGTCAAAATTTAGAGAAAGCACTTGAAAATAACCATTTCCCTTTTTAACTCCATTCAATTAGTTGGAACTGAATTAGTCTCAATAATATCTCACTAGTTTAAGGCACTAGTTTAAGAAAGAATTGTTTATCCAAAGAAGCTTTAAACTAGGATATGAGAATGTGAAAGTGAAAGTCACTTAGTCGTGTCCAACTCTTTGTGACCCCATGGACTGTACAGTCCATGGAATTTTCCAGGCCAGAATACTGAAGTGGGTAGCCTTTTCCTTCTCCAGGGGATCTTCCCAACCCAGGGACTGAACCCAGGTCTCTGGCATTACAGGCAGATTCTATACCAGCTGAGCCACCAGGAAAGCCAAAGAATACTGGAGCGGGTAGCCTATCCCTTCTCTAGCGAATCTTTCTGACCCAGGAGTTGAACTGGGGTCTCCTGCATTGAAGGTGAATTCTTTACCACCTGAGCTATGAGGGAAACCCAGGATACGAGAATGATCACCCACTTTAAGGGTAGGGATGGCTTTTAGTTTTGAACCTAAGTGTTTGTGCTACTTTCAGAGGTGAAATAGGTGTGGCTATTGATACTGAAAAGCCAGGTTTTGTAAGTTTCGCACTGAAGTCCAAAGATTATTTTAAATTGATGAAGAAAATAATGTGAGATTCTTCATTTTGAATTTAAATGCAAGTGATAAAATTACATTGGGTAGTAATTTGTTTCCCACATTATAATCTGATTCCTCCTCCCTCAAACTTTGGGTGTAAAGCATTCACCTGATTCATTATCTATTTACCCGTTATATTCTCCAGATTCGTGACTTCACATTATTCACTTGCCTTTAGAATTTTCAGAAGGTATTAAAAGTCTGCCATCCACATTGGAAATATTATGCACAAGTGACCTTTCATGCATTGGTTCAAGTATAAATGATCTCTCTGCTGATTGGCTTAAAAGTTTTCGCAAATGAACAGTTATGAAGAACCTATAGAATCCCCTCTATTGGGATGGTCTTTCTCACATTGTGAAAATCTTTTCTCTAGAGCTTGCAGTTTTGTCAGGAGGACAGAAGGTTTGCAGGGACCGGTGGAAGCTGTAGATTTTGTCTGCCCAGCATCATTTCCCACCCTCCTCTGTCTCTTCCTTCCCCATTCTTAGTGATCCAGGTGGTGGTGTCAATCAGAATGGCCTGTCCCCACTTCCTGGGTAAGCTTGTGGACAAGCCTAGCTACCGGAAGTGCCGAGGCTTCATTCAGGAATGTGCATGTGACTCAAGGAAAATAAATTAGTGTCTTCTCTGAGATTGACATATGGCTTTGATGGGTGGAGGACGTCCGATTCCACTGTGATTCCTAAGCAGGGCGCATGTGGGGCAGAGGGACTTCACCTTGCCTCACACACACACCACACACACACAAGGAGAGCCTGCCTGTGATATGACAAGGAGAGATACGCATCACTGAAATATGGGGAAGGAGAGAGGCAGAGCTTTCCAAGCACATTTTTAAACCTCTAGATCCATCTCTTGCAAAGATAAATCCATTTCCAATTTCTAACTGCAGAGTCCCTATACTGCCCCTTTCTGTAAGCCAGTTCGAGTTGGGTTTTGTTAATGTCCAACCAAAGAAGGGTCTCTGCTAGCACTGTTTATACTACAGCTCTTCTGTCAAGACTTGAGTGTAATTCTGCTTAAGCTCTCTTTCTCTCACTTTCTTTTCTCCTTTAGCCTGACCAACCACCAGATAAGATATTTAGAAGGTTTTATGGTAATATGAACAAGTTCGCCAGATCACAAAGAGTGATTTCACAGTGCAATTCAAACATAGATTCCCCAGTGAGAAAACATGGAGATGTATGTAGTTATCCGTGGCTGTGTGTAATAACTTGGGGCATAGTGCTTTCATTTACAGCTACTGTTGTGTGCAGCTGAGAGCATCCTGGGGGTTAACCTGTGGGACAATGTAAAGAGGAGCATATATTCTTTCAAGGCACTTGTAGCCGTCATTTTGTGTTTTGAGAGTTATGAATGGAGGCATTGTTGCAAACAGCTGTACCGTGAAGGCATTTAAGCCAGTTATTACTGCCTGTGGTGTCTGAACTCAAAATGTTGCAAACACTGAAATTATGACTTACAGAGGTGAAAAATGTAAGCTCTGTAAAATCTAGCTGCATGCCTGGCCCCGTCTCTTCATATTATCTGACATATTCTTTTGTAATGATGAGTCTAAAACTGAGGGCTTGTGATCCCAATTAATTCAAAAGAGATGGCCAGAATATATTATCCCACATGTAGTATTAATTTGGAAAGCAGTGTGGTAACATGAATGTTATTTTTAATATATTTAATTATTTCCCAACACAGTATGTTAAACCTATATTATGTGGAACATGATCTGCGGATTTGGAATATAGCAAAAGAATTTCTAAATGTTGTGTATCTGGGATGACAGTGAATTCAGTTGAATTGAAATATAGTTTGGGGAATTGGGAAATATATAGTTTTACCTTTCTGGGAAGAACTCTTTGATACATTGCTAATAACTCTTTTCCTTCCCATAAAAAGACTATTTTTAATACCATCTTGATGAAAGTGAAAGAGGAGAGTGAAAATGTTGGCTTAAAGCTCAACATTCAGAAAACGAAGATCATGGCATCCGGTCCCATCACTTCATGGGAAATAGATGGAGAAACAGTGGAAACAGTGTCAGACTTTATTTTTTTTTTGGCTCCAAAATCACTGCAGATAGTGACTGCAGCCATGAAATTAAAAGATGCTTACTCCTTGGAAGAAAAGTTATGACCAACCTAGATAGCATCTTCAAAAGCAGAAATATTACTTTGCTGACTAAGGTCTGTCTAGTCAAGGCTATGGTTTTTCCACTAGTCATGCATGGATGTGAGACTTGGACTGTGAAGAAGGCTGAGCGCCAAAGAATTGATGTTTTGGGACTGTGGTGTTGCAGAAGACTCTTGAGAATCCCTTGGACTGCAAGGAGATCCAACCAGTCCATTCTGAAGGAGATCGGCCCTGGGATTTCTTTGGAAGGAATGATGCTAAAGCTGAAACTCCAGTACTTTGGCCATCTCATGCGAAGAGTTGACTCATTAGAAAAGACTCTGATGCTGGGAGGGACTGGGGGCAGGAGGAAAAGGGGACGACAGAGGATGAGATGGCTGGATGGCATCACTAACTCGATGGGCGTGAACTCCGGGAGTTGGTGATGGACAGGGAGGCCTGGTGTGCTGTGATTCATGGGGTCGCAGAGTCGGACACGACTGAGCGACTGAACTGAACTGAGCCATTGTGATGTCTGGGTTCAGAGGACTAATCTCTGCTAACATTCTTCCTCTTCTCCTTTTACCCAAACTACCCATCACTTAGATCACACTCTTCCTCTGGTTAAGATCGATATAAGAATTCAACTGTTGGTAGCTGTTAGTGTGTCCTGTAGGACATAGGATAGTAAATTATACCCCATTTTATGTTGTTTTAGTACTTGAGCGAATTAAGTGAATGAAATCGCTCAGTCGTGTCCGACTCTTTGTGACCCCAAGGACTGTAGCCCACTAGGCTCCTCTGTCCATGGGATTCTCCAGGCAAGAATACTGGAGTGGGTTGCTATTTCCTTCTCCAGGGGATCTTTCCCACCCAGGGATTGAACCCAGGTCTCCCACATTGCAGGCCGATGCTTTAACCTCTGAGCCACCAAGGAAGCCAATTAAGAGTGACTCCCAAAATAATTTGCCAAAGATTAGTCAATTGGGAAATTTCCCAGTCAGTTTACAAGTTAATAGAAGATAACGTCTCTATTCCATTTGTATGCAGACCATTGTCTGGATATTCTTGGGTGATTTAATCAACCTAATCTTTAGTTTAAAAGAATTTTAAAGATCATTGCTATTTTGGAAAGGAAGAAATCTAGCAAAACATTCTCATTTCCCAAGCACATCAGTTAGGATGCCTTGGGTTGTGTGTAACGCAAACCTGACTCAGACAACCTAAAGCAAAAATTGGAATCTGGGGACCCACAGAACTCAATGTTCCAAGTGACAGAAGAGATTTTATCCAGAGCTCAGATCCCAAATTTAGGTCCAGCTTCCAGGCTCTAGTTCTCGGTCTTATTTTCCCGGGTTGGGGAATCTAGTCAGTGGCTAGCAGCATGTGGAAACCACATGCTTCTTGGCATTTCCACCAGGAAACAGAGTCTCTCTTCCTGATATTTCAAACAAAATCCCCCAAAGTGAGTTTTCCTGGCCCTGATTGGCCTGACTTGAGTCACGTGTCACTCCTTTGGCAATAATCTCTGTGATTAGTGGGATCAGGTTTGCTGGATGGCTTAAGGCAAGCAACTTCCAAAGCTAGAGCTAAAGGCGGGATCAAGTCCCACACCGGTTGTATTGCTGGAATATTCATCTCCGGTAAGAGATGCTAGGAAGTAACCAGCAAACTGTGATGATAAAGTGTTAAAGACTCCAAGCAGCCTGGCCTGGTGGTCATACAGCAGCAGGAAAGCCTCCTCTACAACATGACTCAAAATCAGTTAGTCTGTCAACAGAGGTCCACAAACTATTATATGGATTCCTACTCTCAATATTCTGTGATGACAGAGGTGTGGAAACAGTGAATGTGGTGGTGGTGGTGTTCAGTCAATTGGTAAGATGTACCTGACTCTTTGCAACCCCATGGACTGCAGTACGCCAGGCTTCCTTGTCCTTCACCATCTCCTGGAGTTTGCTCAAATTCGTGTCCATTGAATCGGTGATGCCGTCCAACCATCTCATCCTCTGTCGTCCCCTTCTCCTGTCTTCAATCTTCCCCAGCATCAAGGTCTTTTCTAATGAGTAAGTTCTTTGCATCAGGTGGCCAGAGTATTGGAGCTTCAGCTTCAGCATCAGTCCTTCCAATGAATATTCAGGACTGGTTTCCCTTAGGGTTGACTGGCTTGATCTCCTTGCAGTCCAAGGGACTCTCAAGAGTCTTCTCCAACACCACAGTTTGAAAGCATCAATTCTTTGGTGCTCAGCCTTCTCTATGATCCAACTTTCACATCTATACATGACCACTGGAAAAACCATAGATTGGGCTGGACGGACCTTTGTTGGCAAAGTGATGTCTCTGCTTTTTAATAGGCTGTCTAGGTTGGTCATAGCTTTTCTTCCAAGGAGCGAGCGTCTTTTAATTTCATGGCTGTAGTCACCATCCACATTGATTGTCTCAGTTCAGTCGCTCAGTTGTGTCCGACTCTTTGTGACCCCATGAACCGCAGCATGCCAGGCCTCCCTGTCCATCACCAACTCCCAGAGTTCACTGAAACTCATGTCCATTGAGTCGGTGATGCCATTCAGCCATCTCATCCTCTGTCATCCTCTTCTCCTCCTGCCCCCAATCCCTCCCAGCATCAGGGTCTTTTCCAATGAATCATCTCTTTGCATGAGGTGGCCAGATTGTCTAGCACAGTCTTTATCAGTGTGTGGTCTGAGATATACTCTCTAAGAGACACTGGGATACCCAGGAAGAATGCAGATTGCTGGGCCCCATCCTGGCTTTGCTGAATCAGAGTCTGTGAGGGTGGGGCTTGGGAATATGCATCTTGAATATGTTTCCTTGAAACATGTCTTGCATAATAAAGCATACAGTGAATACATTGTTATGTAAGCCACAAAGTGGTTTGGTTAACAAACATTCCAAACTTCTTTTTTAAACGATATCTCTTTCTTGGACTGTATTTGGAAATATTTTACTTTTAGACATTTTCTTTACTAAATGTGTAAAAAGGAGTCCTCACTTTACAAGTTCAAAATCAGACAAGTACACAAAGGCATATAATTGACATATTTATAAACTGAATCCACCAAAACACTCACTTGGACCTGATCCATATTACATTCAACGTATGAATATTTACATGATACCTCCTGCAAAGTAAATACAAACTGATTCTCATCACTTTACTTCAGTACATATCAGATATATGTATGGAAACATATACAAACATATTCAAAACAAAGGCAGTTTTTTTTTTTTTTTCCAAGCAAAACACCAGAAGGCCATTTTTTTTCAACTCAAGTACCAACTCATTATTTTATGCAAAAATACAGCGAGACTAATTGTAAGGGTTCTGTTCAGTTTTAGTTAGTAAGATATGTGTGTATGCTACTAAAATGTAGCTGGAGTTTTAGATTTTAATTAACAGGGGAACAGCATTGCTGACTCTGTTGTTCAGTCACTAAGTCCTGTGAAACTCTTTGTGACCCTGTGGACTGTAGCCCACCAGGCTCCTTTGTCTACGGGATTTCCCAGGTGAGAAAGCTGGAGTGGGTTGCCATTTCCTTCTCCACAGAAATAATTTCTATAAAATTTTTTTATATTGACCTTCCAGTTGAGATTATAACTATTTCTAAATGATAATCTGGTCATCAGCTCTGTTAGAAGGATTGTGAAGGCTGGCTAAACTTAATGGGCAAGTGGGAAAACCTGTAGAAGACTGGTGAGCAAAGTTGGAAAAGCATCTTTGTGCTAGATATACTACAAAAGGACTATTGGCAAGTGTAAAAATGGTGATGTTAGTATAAGCAGGAAAATACTAATATATTTATATTGCAAATGGCATCAAATAAAGCATGCTATTACCCACTTATATATATTATTTACTTTTCAACTCTTCTAAGTTCTCAGAGTTTGATTGATACCTTAAGTGTTGCTCAATCAGCAACATGTGGAGAGTAAATGTAGGGTGTTGACAGCAACTATTGAAAATCCTATGAATGCTGATTATGACTTATAATAAAAAATATAGCATTCACTATGTTGCTGAGTTAGATCCTTGCTTTTGTCTGACAGCACAAATCCCAGGACAAATTTTTTACCAGTTTCCTAGAAACATCCTGGAGAGGACCCACCATTTCCCGTGTAAATCTCACTGAAAGTCTAAGATGACTTTTGTTACCTTATTCGCAGTGTTTTTTGGAGACTGACTGCAGGTGGGGGAAAGTGACTGTCAGTATTGCTTTTAGATAGAAAGCAGTGTTTGTGGAGGAACAGTGAAATTAAGATGATTACCAGAGTAAATCTGACTTTTTTTCCATTGCACTTTTTACAATGGTATAGATTTATGAGACGTGGTATATGAGCCATTGTCTGTTTAGGAAATTGACAATTCTTTTATGTGCTGCCTGAGGAGAAAATAATATGAATAGAGTAGTGAGACAAAATTTCCATGAACAATAGTGATTTGAAATAAAATATTAGTGGAATATAGTTTTTAAAGATAACAATAGACAGTTACTGAATAGTAAGAAACAGTGTATCTTTACTATAACCAAGTATGGCAAACTATATTATAAATAATTTGTATCAGTGATTTCTTTAATCTTTAGACTAACCATAGGAGGTAGATTTTGCTAATGTATCTGTTTTTTACAGATGAGAAAATGAGGCATAGGGAAGTTAACCAGCTGAACTAAATTCATATATAATATCTAGGAAGTTAAGAAATTGGATTTTGAATCTAGGCTATCTGGATCCAGATCTTGCTCTTAACTAGCAAACTATAGAGTGGTTATGCATGTTTTTAATGTGTTCTAAGAAATGAAGAATTATATTAAATTTTTCCAATATCCTTTTACAATGAGTACCATAGACCAAAGGAAATAACATAAACACATTAAGCAGTATACAACAGTATAGAGATTTTATGACCAAGGCTTGAAGCTATGCTCAATTGCTGATATATGGGATTTTATTTAAGGAGGGCCTCTGGTGTGCTGCTACAAGGATAAGATCTAAAATATACAGGCTCCCATCCTCTATAATGAACATGCTGTAAATTGACCGAGAGCTTGATAGACCCTTTGAGGTGGCCCCAGTAGTGCAAAGAGACTTGTTTAAGTCATGAGAATTTTTCATCTGATTATTTGTGGCTGTTGTAGCCAGTTTGCAAGATGATGGACCAGAGTTAGGAATCTGTCCGTGGTTATGATCACCCTAGAACTACCAAAGTGCCAACAGCCTCGGCCTTGTTTTCCTAGCACTTTTTCTAACCAAAAGGCAGAGGCTGTATGATGACAGCAATGCAGTATTACTCTGAGTGATTACAGTTTGTATTACCTCTCAAGTAAATTTTTAATACCGATGATGAAAATAATGAACTCCAAATCCTACCCATCATAGCAAACAATTATTTGCAATTTCTATGTATTCCCTTTCAATCTTTCTGCTTGTGTGGATAGAGTTTTTCTTGCCGTGTATATACTTTTGGATCCTGTTTCTTACTTAACATTTCCCATGCTGCTACACTTTTTATAATTGTTGTTATCTTAATGGCTACACAATCAACTGTTAAGTGGATTATCATATTTTATGAAACTATGTTCTAATTGTTAAGAATTTTTAGATTTTTCCACTCATTTGCCATTAGTAAACAACACTATGAAGCTGGGTTTAGGCCAAAAGCCAAATCCTGCCCACTACTTATTTTTGTAAGTAAAGTTTCTTTGGAATGTAGCTAGACATACTCATTTACATATCATCTATGGCTATTTATTCACTATAAAGGCAGAGTTGAGTAGTTGAGACAGAAACACTACAAAGCCTAAAATATTTATTGTTGTCGTCAGTCACTAAGTAATGTCTGACTCTTTCCAGCTCCATGGGCTGCAGCATGCTGGGGTTCCCTGTCCTTCACTATCTCCTGGAGTTTGCTCAAACTCATGTCTGTTGAGTCAGTGATGCCATCCAACCATCTCATTCTCTGTCACCTCCTCCTCCTCCTGCCCTCCATCTTTCCTAGTACCAGGGTCTTTTCCAGTGAGGTGGCTCGTTGCATCAGGTGGCCAAAGTACTGGAGCTTCAGCTTCAGCATCAATCCTTCCAAGGAATGTTCAGGACTGCTTTCTTTTAGCATTGACTGGTTTGATCTTCTTGCAGTCCAAGGGACTCTCAAGGGTCTTCTCCAGCACCACAGTTCAAAAGCATCAGCATTTATTATCTGGATGTTTACAGAAAAAGTTTGCCAACTCCAAATTATTATTGTAGAACCCAAATTGTTTTTCTTATTTTGGATCATTTCATTAAGAGAAATTCCCAGGCTTGGGATTACTTGGTGCAAGTGTGTACTCAGAGAGTATAATCTCAGAGAGTCTTTCCAAATCGTTTTCTAAAACTGTTACTTTGACTTATAATGCTGCTAACTATATATATATATATATATATGGACCCTACTTTCATTCAACTTTATGATTGGGTTTTATCCCTTTATATTTTTCTTAATTGAATGATCACTGATCATGTTATTGACCTTGCTTGCTCTTCAGTATGAAAAAGCCATTTCCCTGTATATTTATTAATTTTTTTCTCTTATTTGAAATGTCTGATGCTCATCTGTTAGAGTCTTATTGCTTCACTTGTTAATTTGCATGAGCTTATAGATGATTTTCTGACTTACATTAAAAGAACCAGCAATAAGTAAGATGTGTTGGCTAATGGCTTACTGCATGCAGATACATATAATTCATGTAAGCATTCATTAAAGCAGATAGAGAAGTCAGGCTTATAATAATTATCAATGCCACCTTTTAAAGCTGGAATATCTGTGTTGCTGTTGTAAATAGTACCAGTAGTTCTTTTATTACTCTCTAAATCTGGAAGCTGAACTCCTGTAAGGAAAATATGTCTTCTTTATGTAACAAAAATACTTGCTTCTGTATTAAATTTCTCATTTGTGTATGACTCATTAGTTATCCAACTCAGCTGTGGTCCTAAATAAAAGAACCTTGTTACAATAATCTTTTTTCTCAAGATGCAATATGTTGAGGAGCTTGAGTCTCTCCCACTCTGGCTGCAAAAATTAAAAACTTCTATAATAAAATTATAGAAGGCATGTCTGTGACCAAATACAGACTTAAATTCCCAAACTAAAAGGAAGAACAGTGTTAGGGAGAAGGGAGTAGGAGGAGTTGACTTGCTTATAAGCCTAAGGAAGGGTTTTTAGGCACGTATCTGTTGATAACACTTTGAAGATATTAAACCGATGCACTTTAATTTCCCCTTTAATACCATGTTCCCTTCCAGCCTCTGACCTGTTTGGCTGGTGCTCCACCGAATAAGAGGACACTGACGGTTCTCCCTGGAACAAAGGCAGGACTGATCAACTTTAGTCATAGGCTGAATTTCTTGAGTGTTCAGCGAGGCAATTGGTTTTGGTGAGAAGGATCTGCCTTTTCTAAGTTTCTTTAGCTCCCTTTAACATACAAATCTGGCTGATTGTTATATACAAAGTGTAGCTGGAACCCAGAATCGGAGACAGAAAGAAATGAGAAATATTTCTCTCTGGATCTGAGGGCTGAAGCAGCAAAATGAGAGTGAGATACAGGGCAATGACGGCAGGCATTACGGGGGAGGGTGGACAAATGCCTCCCCTAGTTAACCACTGTTTATCTTTCAAAATTCAAATCAGTGTCGGTATCACCTTAGGAAGAACTTTTAAACTGCCTTCTGTACTGCCTCCATGGCCCCCATCATACATATATTATTATTTAGCTGTGGAGTGTTCCCTATGAAAAAAATGATCTTTAACTACAGTGTTTGTTTTGGTTCTCTGCTTTCCCTAATAAGCTGTGATCTTTTCTGGGGCTGAGATTCCTAAGTGCTTCTTTAGTGCTTGGTAAATGGTAGGAACAGAGCTAGTGTTTATTGAATGAATAAATACATGAATGAATAGACATGGCTTTAGGCAGGCAAATGGGCCTCTGAAAAAATCTAGTTATGTGATGCAGAAGGCTGATGATAACCTTTACTCTTAGAACCGTGGATAATCATTAGTAGTTTAAAAAGCCAAATAGCTGAATACCAATGCTATTAGCTTTCAGTGCAGTTCAGTCGCTCAGTTGTGTCCGCCTCTTTGTGACCCCCTGTAAGCTATTATCTTACACAAGTCATTTTCATCTTGTTTTTATTTACTATATGTACTATATATTATTTTTTCACATTATCATAACATAGCATATGTATGTTATTATGATATGTAATAATTTATTATGTTATAATACATGATAAATATAATTTTATTTTATTTTATGTGTACTATACAGGCTTTTTTGTGTATGTGAGCAAAGCCTTCTCCAGTGTTCCTATAAATTTAATCTTTATAGATAAATGCTTTTATAATAATTCATGTTTCCTTTATTATTAAATGAATATATAATCATCCTATGTGAGTTAGCCTTTGAAAACTGAATTTATGAGAACCAAGTATTATTGTACACCAAGCAATAATTATAAAACTTAATCTATAAATCTTAGATAAGTAGGATGGAGTCTGGGCACATTAAGGGATATCCCTATGTCCATTATCTGAGACAGACATTTGAGTGCTCTATAATTTTATATAATTATAAAATTATAATATGAAATTATAATTTTATATGCTCTTTTCATTCTTCTCAAGCTTCAAGGATTTGCCATGATTTTATCTTTGAGAGTCAGCACCTTATTATTTCCTCCTCTATCTCTTTCTGCCCTGATTGACTGTAAAGTGGAACATTTTCCCCTCAGTAACCCCTTTCTTGATGCCCAATAACACATCAAGAAACCTAGTCTTTCTAAAACTGTACTGTCTGTCTTAGATGGTTTGGAAGTTTTCTTGTTTTTCACCTGGGGAAATCATTCAATGGGAACATTTCCCCAAAAGCTGTTTCTTAGCCTTTTCTCTGGGTGGAGAGCTCCAGGTTGTACTCTGAGGTCCCAGGAAAGAAAAGAAACACTGCGCTGAGCCTCCCCCGGAATTTCTTCCTGAGGCTTCAGAGGCCTGTGAGCTGTGGGAAACTCCTTCACTCTTTGCAGACACATGATTTGCTCTAACACTTGAAGTTTAGCTCTCAAATATGGTTCGGTTCTCTTTCTTATTCTGTTTGTTTGTTTGTTTTTAAAAAGAAGTATTTTCTAGGTAGAATCAAATTGATTTTCAACCAGCGTAGGCACTGCCCAATTCCTGAGAATACTTAAAACGTGTTGATACATTTTTGTTGTCATGGTAACTGATAGTGGCTACTAGCATTTAGTAGGTGAAAGTCAGTGTGATAAACCTCCAGCAACACGTGGTATAATCTTATGCAGCAAGTCCAGTGCCAAATGCCAGTGGTGCCTGTGTTGGGAAACACAGAGCACGTAGCTGGTTCTGCTCTTGGGTAATGAGTTATTTTTTTACTGCCTTTGGATTAATTGTTGTTGTTCAGTCGCTCAATCATGTCTGACTTTGTGACCCCATGGACTGCAGCACGCCAGGCTTCCCAGTCCTCCCCTATCTCCCGGAATTTGCTCAAACTCATGTCAGTTGAGTCGATGATGCCATCCAACCATCTCATCCTCTATCGTCTCTTCTGCTTTCGATCTTTCTCAGCATCAGAGTCTTTTCCAATGAGTTGGCTGTTTGAATCAGGTGCCTAAAGTATTGGAGCTTCAGTTCAGTCAATTCAGTTCAGTCACTTAATTGTGTCTGATTCTTTGCAACCCCATGAACTGCAGCCAGGCTTCCCTGTCCATCACTGTCTCCTGGAGCTTGCTCAAACTCATGTCCATTGAGTTGGTGATGCCATCCAACCATCTCATTCTGTCATCCCCTTCTTCTGTCTTCAAACTTCCCCAGCATCAGGGTCTTTTCTAATGAGTCAGTTCTTCTTATCAGGTGGCCAAAGTATTGGAACTTCAGCTTCTGCATCAGTCTTTCCTGTGAATATTCAGGATTGATTGCCTTTACAACTGAGTAGAGCTTCAGTACCTGGCTGTAATTCCATTCGAGGCTGTATAATATTAATATGGCTTTAACATGTTAAAAAATTCTCTGGAAATATTTGTGTATTTTTTTCCAGTTTGTGTTATATTTTGACTAATAACCATCCTTAACATTAATTTAGTTGATTTTTATCAACCACTTTGCTTTAATTGTTTTAAGAAACTTCTGGATCCTAAGATACAAGCAGTATTCCCCTTTATTTTCTGCTAAAAGATTTTGAAAATAGCCTTTTGCATTTAAGGTTTTTAATACAATGAGAACTGATTTTTGTAAATGGCTTAACATAGAAGTCCAATTTCTTTATTTTTTTTTTCAGGGAGATAATCCATTACCCAAACATACTTTATTCACCTTTCTCCCAGTAGTCTACAGTATATTTGATATCTGTCAATATCTATGGTGAAGGCAATGGCGACCCACTCCAGTACTCTTGCCTGGAAAATCCCATGGACAGAGGAACCTGGTAGGCTGAAGTCCATGGGATCACTAAGAGTCAGACATGACTGAGCGTCTTCACTTTCACTCTTCACTTTCATGCATTGGAGAAGGAAATGGCAACCCACTCCAGTGTTCTTGCCTGGAGAATCCCAGGGATAGGGGAGCTTGGTGGGCTGTCATCTATGGGGTCACACAGAGTCAGACACGACTGAAGTGACTTAGCAGCAGCAGCAGCAGCAATATCGATATCATACATGTGATATCTGGCAACTGTTTTTTCTTCTATTGGTCAATTGTTTGTATGCCAGTGTCATGTTATAATATTAGCTTTATAAAACTGGATAACTGGTGAGGCAAGTAACCCATATGTTATTCTTCTTTAGAAATGTCTAGGCTATTGTTGACCCTTCACCCTTCTGCATAATTTTAAAATGGGCTTGCAAAGTCCATAAAAAGTTTCAGATTTGATTGGAATTGAGTGTAGAAAGAATTGACATATTTACAATATTGAGGCTTTCTGTCCATGAACATGGTGTATATCTATATTGGATGCTTCTTGTCCATCATTGCAAATCCTCTCAGTCTCCCATCTCATTCTAGCCACAGTTTTGGTGGCCAATTCCATGAATTGGCTTCACATATGTGTAATCTAACAGTGCCCCTCCTCAGTTGCGTGGCACATCTTTTTTCACCCCTAAGCTTTTTTGGCTGCTTGTCCACTGATCTCAGTTCACCTATCTACATTCTTATCTGTCAACTGAGCTTTTAATTTGACATTTTATTTATAAAATTTCTTTTGGAATCCTTTTCCAGTATGTCAAGCAATTTATGTCTTGCTCATTCTTACTTATCAAAATAATAAAAGATTTCCCTCTAATAGTCCTAATGAGACTAATAGTTGACTACTTAAGGACTTTACACTTGCTGTGTCTGCTTACTTCAAGGTGATTTTTCCCCCCAATATTTGTGGATGTTTGATTGTAAACTCACACTGATTGATTTTAACCCAGGGTAACCTGGGAGCTTATATAAAGGAGGCTTTTCTCCAGGAAGAATTTGTATTTGTTTTTGGTAAGATTCAGTGAATCTTACTGGTGAATTTCAGTCATGTCTGACCCTTTGCAACCCCATGGACTGTAGCCCACCAGGCTCCTCTGTCTTTGGAATTCTCCAGGCAAGAATACTGGAGTGGGTTGCTATTTCCTTCTCCAGGGGATCTTCCTGACCCAGGGATCGAACCTGGGGCCCCAGTATTACAGGAAGATTCTCTACCTTCTGAGCCACTAGGGAAGCCCCCAGGGAAGGAAGATTCAGTGAACAGTGTGCATTTGAATTTTCTAAGAAACAGTCTTAAAATATATAAGATAAACATTTCTGTCTCTCTTTCTTCCAGTTCAATATTGTGTAGACCCCTGTCGAGTTCCATGGTCTCATCAGTTGTGTGCTCAGCTTTCGTGCCTTGTTGCAGACCCAGGGCTCTGCCTCCTGGCCTGCTCAGGTCACCACAGCCTTTCTCTGTGTTCACCTCTGGCTGCTTCGGTTGCCTTTTCCCACGGGGAGCCTTTTGGAGGCTTCTCGTACTTTATTTTGACCTTTCCGATATGGATGTCATGAAATCCCAGTATAGTTTTAAAATTTGCATTCTTCTAATAGCTGAATGTCAAAGCCTTTGACTGTGTGGATCACAATAAACTATGGAAAATTCTGAAAGAGATGGGAATACCAGACCACCTGACCTGCCTCCTGAGAAATCTGTGTGCAGGTCAGGAAGCAACAGTTAGAACTGGATATGGAACAACAGACTGGTTCCAAATAGGAAAAGGAATACATCAAGGCTGTATATTGTCACCCTGCTTATTTAACTTACATGCAGAGTACATCATGAGAAACGCTGGTCTGGAAGAAGCTGGAATCAAGATTGCCAGGAGAAATATCAATAACATCAGATATGCAGATGACACCGCCCTTATGGCAGAAAGTGAAGAGGAACTAAAAAGCCTCTTGATGAAAGTGAAAGAGGAGAGTGAAAAAGTTGGCTTAAAGCTCAATATTCAGAAAACGAAGATCATGGCATCTGGTCCCATNGAAGAAAGCTGAGCACTGAAGAACTGGTATTTTTGAACTGTGGTGTTGGAGAAGACTCTTGAGGGTCCCTTGGACTGCAAGGAGATCCAACCAGTCCATTCTAAAGGAGATCAGTTCTTGGTGTTCATTGGAAGGACTGATGCTAAAGCTGAAACTAAGAATTGACTCATTGGATAAGACCCTCATGCTGGGAGGGATTGGGAGCAGAAGGAGAAGGGAACAACAAAGGATGAGATGGCTGGATGGCCTCACTGACTCGATGGACATGAGTTTGAGTAAACTCCAGGAACTGGTGATGGACAGGGAGGCCTGGCGTGCTATGATTCATGGGGTCACAAAGAGTCGGACATGATTGAGCGACTGAACTGAACTGAACTGAATAGCTGAAGATTAGTGAACATATTTTGTATCCTTTCTATTTATTTATTTGGCTGTGCTGAGTCTTAGATGTGGCATGGGAACTCTTAATTGTGGCATTTGGGATCTAGTTTCCTGACCAGTGATTGAACCCATGGCCCCTGCATCGGGCGCTTGGAGTCTTAGCCGCTGGACCAGCAGGGAAGTCCCGACATCTTTTGTATTCTTATTAGTTATTTACATATTCTCTTCTGTGTGTTCCCTGCTCAGCTCTCTTCATTGTGAGCTCAGCAATCCCTCAGGCAGAATTCTTCTTGCTTCCAGAAGCAGAAGTCATGCTTTTCCCAGACAGACTGTAGAGAGACCATTTTAACAGATTTTTGAAGATTGCTCCTCAGAGCCACTTTGATGGTGTCAGCGGTGGTATTGATAGTGAAGGAGACAAATGACATGGGGACAGAGATAAGACTCCCAAGTTTGTTAGCCTTGCTTTAGGTAGCATTTTTCCCATGTGGTCTGCATATAGGATTTAATGGTAGAGAGGTTCCAAATACTAATTCCTAAATACTTTTTCAAATCAAACAAGATGATTCATTATTCCCAATTAAATATATTCATTCTACTATGCCTCCAAAGTTCTATGTGTTGATTTCATGACCTTTTACAAATATTGATTTTTAATGTTAAAATAATGTAAACCCACAGAAACAAGAGCAACAGAATCCAACAAGGGAAGAAAGAAGTTAGTGCCTCACAAGAGAGACCACCCTTCAAGGGAAGATTGGACAGAGGATTGATCAGTAGAGGGTATAAGGTTTTTATGTGCAGGACTGTGCTATTTTAAGAGACAATAATAACAATGATAACATGAAAAGATGAAAAGACTGTGATGTTTCTTCAACTTTGGTTCATAGGAAACTATTCATGCCATCAGATTCATTTATTTATGATTTTATAAGTATGTATTTTGAATTGCAGCTTGTGCAAACATGGTCTTCTTGGACCAGATCTGCCCATAGGTGAATTGTTGTCCCTGATTTTCATTCAAGCCATTTATATGCATCTGCGCTAAGGCAAAACACATGTGGAAAAGCAATTATATCAAAGTCAAGATTTGTATCAAAATATCGCCCTGTCTCCAAAGGCTAAGCCTGCGCAAGAGCTGCAGAGGAGCTGGTTGCCATTAGAGAGCAAGGCCTTCTGCAAGATCTGAAAGCTTACTGGCTGTATGATGTTACAGTTTTGGGGTGTGTTGATGAAAGCAGGGTGTTTACTATGTGTCAGATGCATTATATAAAGTTTCTCATCCAGTTTTACCTCACCCATGCAACAACTGAGTGGTTTTTAGAAACTTCATTTAACAAAATAAGGCTGAAATAGACTCAGTAACTTGAATAAGGTCTTGTAGCTTGTAAGTTTGAAACTCATGTCTGGTTACAAAGTTTATGTGTATATATCTGTGTATGCATATATAAGCATGGGCTTCCCTGATAGCTCAGTTGGTAAAGAATCCGTCTGCAATGCAGGAGACCCCAGTTCGATTCTTGGGTTGGGAAGATCCCCTGGAGAAGGGAAATGCTGCCCACTCCAGTATTCTGGCTTGGAGAATTCCATGGATTGTGTACTCCATGGGGTTGCAAAGAGTCGGACACGACTGAATGACTTTTGCTTTCATGTATACACATATACCTACATCTACACGTGTAGATATGTATGTGTATATACATATACACATACGTATACATATGCATACTGCTTAGTCTGGAAAATCCATTTTCAAAATATAGAGGATGTGTGTTTCTTGCTTTTTCTTAGCTAAATACTCTTTCTTTGTTTGGTCATAATCACCCATGAATGTAGTTGTCATTATAATGGTCATGATTCAGATTTCATAGGTAATAGGATTCCTTTGCCTCTTATTTTATAAAGGTTTCTACCTGTCGTTCATAATAAGTTTTCATAGAAATCTTATGAGATTAGCTAACCTTGCTTTCTAAATGAAGAAAACAGAAGAGAAGAGCTTGCAGTCACAATAGTTACCTGGCTTAACAGATAAATTTCAAGGTCCTAATCATATCACATCCTTGGGAAACTTCAAGGCCATCTTTACTTCTAACTGCAAATATTTTGCATGAAATTATCAAGGAAAAAATGGTTTAGGAATTATTTAAGTAAGCCTATTTTTTAAGATCAAATAGTGGAGTTTCTAACCCTTTTTTGGTGCTATCCTTAACAGCTCCAGAAAACCTTTTTAAGTGCATACCAGAAATACTTTTGAAATTCTTAAACTTTTTTAGGACTGTCAAATATATTTTATTAACAGACTTGAGCAGCATTTGGATAAACTTTGCATAATGGCCAAGAAGCGTAGTAAATTGTTTTGAAAAGCAGAATGAAACTCATGCTATATTTGTGTATCATTTTTCTTTGTCCTGTATTTTATAGTTCTCTGATCTGTATATAAAATGAGAAAAATACATTGTAATCTTGGTGAGGCCAGCATGAAGATACATAAATATGCCCTTTCAGCACAGTTCACAGCGATAGTTTTCGGTGCTCAAGGGAAGTGAAAAAGAGCTTTCTGGTTATGTCATAAAACTCAAACTGCCTCCATTGATAGTGATAATTATAAACCAAATACTTAAATATACCACTTAAATATAAAAGTTAAATATAAAAATCAAAATAACCGTAATTTAAAAGACCTTAAACATATATTTTATAAACAAATAAGAATTTAAAAAGAAAGTGAGTGGAGAAGGGACTTGACAAGAAGATAAGAAGCCAATGCCTTGGTTAAGCCATTTGGACCTTTATTAGCTTTTTAGAACAATGAGGAGATTGTACCCCAGTAATCAGAACTTTCCACTGATATTTATGTAGCAGATGACCCTATTCTATAGATGTTATAGGGAGAAGTCTAATATAGCAGATCTGCTGTATTTGAAGTGGGAGTGTTTGTTTATGTGAGTGATGTGTGTGTGTGTGTGTGTGTGTGTGTGTGTGTGGTGTGTATGCATGTTTTGGGGAGTGTCCTTTTTCCTTTTTCTCCAGTGAAAGCTCTGTAGAATTCCTATATGTTAATCTGAAAATCATTATTTAGAGAATTTATAAACTCTAGCTAAGAGTCTATTATTTTATGAATTCTTAAAGAAGACACTCTGGTATTTGTACAGAGTTAATGTAAATCAAGGAGATCCAACCAGTCCATCGTAAAGGAGACCAGACCTGGGTGTTCATTGGAAGGACTGATGCTGAGGCTGAAACTCCAATACTTTGGCCACCTCATGTGAAGAGGTGACTCGTTGGAAAAGACCCTGATGCTGGGAGGGATTGGGGGCAGGAGGAGAAGGGGACGACAGAGGATGAGATGGCTGGATGGCATTACCAACTCGATGCACATGAGTTTGGGTGAACTCTAGGAGCTGGTGATGGGCAGAGAGGTCTGGCGTGTTGTGGTTCATGGGGTCGCAAAGAGTTGGACATGAGTGAGCAAATGAACTGAACTGAACTGAATGTAAATTTAGAGTTGCCTAAAATATTTTGTGAAAAACTAGCCTTTCTGATTTCTGAAATATCATAGTGTAGGACATATTCAACTATAAATCAAAGAAGACATTGAAGAATCTTACGTTTTCCTATAAGAAGTAACCCTTTTAAATTATAGTAGATAGTGCAAGAAAATATGAATTGCTTGAGGAGTATAAATTAGGCTAACAGTAATTATCACAATCAGTTGCATAGTTTATGTGACTAAGGGAAGGTGTGTGAGGAAAGAATACATCCGACTTGGAAAATAAAAAAGATAAATGCATTTTCCAGAAAGAGACAAAGGAACAATAATGAGTAGACGGGGAAAGGTATTTGTTATAGAAATCAGGACTGATATGCCAAGACAGTGAAACCACAAAGATTATGCTATAAGATAGTGTCTCAGGCAAGCTGGCTTTGGCTGCTCACTGTGAAGGGAGCCATGGTGAACATCTGCTTTCAGCAAAAAAGGCAAATATCACGGCACCAACAATTCCAGGCATTTTACCAAGAAGTCTCTTTGCTCAAGCTAATTCCTGTTAGATGCACATTTCCAGTTTCTGCTGAAATTCTAGGCAGTTGGCTTGATTTGGTCACCAGGCTGATGGCATGACAGCTCGGATGTAATCAGCCTGACTGCGGCCCTCCCTGCACGCAGAGGAAAGGTGACTACTCGGAAGGCCTGAAGGGGTGCTCTTGGCCTGATTCCAAAACTCCACACAACAGAGAGAGACTAGATGCAAGACTGAGCGCAAATCCTGCAGGTCTGAACTTTAGTGATGTTTTAGGTATTTTTAAAAACACACTAAAAGCTTTCTCAGTCTCTCCAGCCAACATTATGCAAGGATGCAATTAGAAACCTGGTAGCTGATTTTGGACTGTTTTCCCACCACCCCTACAAGAAGCTCTTCTCACACAAAACGGCATTCTCAGACCCTTCTCAACAGTCATTCAGATGGCAGCGTGGGCCACATTTAGACACCATGGAAACACTTTTAGAAAACTACTCAGGAGAGATGGTGCCATTCTGCAGAGTTGACACAGTACTGAGGCATGAAGATCACAGTAGGAAAACCACAATTATGATTTTTGTTGTTAATACACTTGTTTCAATTTTGCTGCCAAACAATGAACTCAAAAATAGTACACTAAAAG
Organism: Redunca redunca; assembly: GCA_006410935.1. NCBI lineage: Eukaryota > Metazoa > Chordata > Mammalia > Artiodactyla > Bovidae > Redunca > Redunca redunca. Next base: position 616,109 of record SJYQ01001940.1, read on the forward strand.
GTTTATACTTTTAGTATAAATACTATTTATATATTTAAAAATATATATATATTTAGTATAAATACTATTATATTTATAATAGTAACAATTGAGCAGAACTATCAAGGACAAGGCAATGGCACCCCACTCCAGTACTCTTGCCTGGAAAATCCCATGGACGGAGGAGCCTGGTAGGCTGCAGTCCATGGGGTTACTAAGAGTCGGACATGACTGAGCGACTTCACTTTCACTTTTCACTTTCATGTATTGGAGAAGGAAATGGCAACCCACTCCAGTGTTCTTCCCTGGAGAATCCCAGGGATGGGGGAGCCTGGTGGGTTGCTGTCTATGGGGTCGCACAGGGTTGGACATGACTGAAGCAACTTAGCAGCCATAGCAGCAGCAAGATTCTCTCAGACACTGAATAGCAATACAATCAGTCAATTTGCAGCTAAGTCTACAAAGCACTCTAAAAATATTTGACCTAAAACCGACATAAAGAAGTCAAAGCCAGTACAAATGAGGGTCCAAAATTTTTTTTAAAAAGCATTGTATTAATATGACCAACAAGCCATTCTCATGATAAAATAGAAAGACAAGCTAACCAATAATGGGATCCTAGACTGGGGAGAATTGTCAGTATCGAAATCAGATTCCTGTGGTTCTACTCTCTTGGTCTGGAAAGTAAGAGGACAAATGAAAGAAAATTTTCTGAGCAGGTCTGGACCAGCAGGCTGATACTCAGGCAGGAAATTAAATAGATCCCATGCAGCATCGATGAGTATAGCTTGTGAAATGCAGAGAAATGATAGCAGATGAACCACTGGGGTGTGTGATAATAACTTGGGAGAAAGAATTGTCAAGCGATCTATGAGAGAGAAGCTAGGTAACAGGCTAACTGTTTTCGCTCATAAAATTATGTAAAATTTGGCATTTGTGTGAGTCAACAGAGACACTTCTCCTACTAGATAGTCCAAACTGTGTATGAAATTTATGCTTGATATCCTAGGGGCCCCTTCCCCTTTATTAAGTCTATATATAACCTTTATCCCCAGCTGTTCCCAGAGTTAGTTACTCTCTCTCTAAAGGGTACTCTACATGCATGGGTGATATATTTTTTTTTCCTGTTAATCTCGCTGTTCTCACTTAACTGACAAGTCCCCCTAGTTGGACCTAAACTGGTAGAGAAGCTTTTCTGCCCAGCAATGAAAACCCACAACTGCCACCGCGGGACCTCTACTGTGGCTTGCGGTATTGGTGTCTCCATCACAGAACCCTGATCAGAACTGCTGCCTTTGAAAACAGATGTTGTTGCAGCAACCACTGGTCCCCTTACCACTGCATCCACTTCAGTGTGGCTCCTGCCCCTTCTTGTCACCAGCTGAAGGTTCAAAGGAAGTGGATCTGTTTAACTGGGGGAGCTCTCTGCTGTGTGGATGGACCCCTGTGTGCCTTGACCCCAGTTGTCAGGGTGAGAGCTGGGCAGGCAAGAGCTGGACAGTTTCAGTTTTGATATTAGCACTTGAGTTCTCTCTCGAAGGTTCTGGATCTTTCTTAAGGGAAGTGAGTTTATTTATTTTTGCCTATGAAAATAAAACAGTGTTCCCTTAACACTCCATAGGCTTTGAAATCTGACTAAGAATGCTTTACCTGGATTTAGGAGAGGAGCATTATTATTTTTTTTTTTTCTTTTGGCTGGAAATTTAGGAATGCTCATTTTGAATCAGACTGGACACAATTTAAGGCATTAAATCTGCACCATGGCTTTCAGCTCTACACCTAATTTATGTATTAAATACCCTGCAAATTAAGTGCAAAGTTTACAAGTCACAACAAGATTGCTCTAACTGCCAAATTAGAAGCTCCGGGTGCAATGCTCAAACCATTTTTGCTTTAAACATCATTACCAATAATAATCTGTGGGGTCTGAGCTCAGCTGGATGTTTGGCCGGTGATGTGTGAGGTCATGAGAATGCAGCAGACTGCTCATCAGCTCTATTAAATAAGGACCGCTGAGCAGTAGAAACTCGCTTCTGTGAGCTTGTCCCGTATAGGTACATATCATTTTAGTGCCTTTTTTTGAGTCAGGAGACACATAGGCTGTCTAATTAAAAATGCCCTTTTGTACAGGCTCTTTTCAGACCCAAACTGCACTTTCATACAAAGGAATGCATAAATATACATGATAATTGACTCTAATGACAGGAAAAGAATGTGATGAAACATTTCCTGATATAATCTAGTCTCAGCTTGCAAAGAGGATCAAGACTCCTCTTTAGTCACTGTGATTTACAGCGTCAAGGGTGAAATTCTAAAGGGTGAAGTAATTTTCTTCTAAATGGAGACTGTATGTAGGAAGAAGAGCAGAGGGCCTTTGTGTAATCTGGTCAAGGAGGAATTATACATGTTCTCTAGATGGAAAAGGAAAATCCCATTTGACAAGCCAACCTTCCTTCATGACCTCTTCAGTTCCTCTCACAAGTCTGTGGTGCTGCTGATTACAGAGCAGGGACATTGTTTCTGGGCTTTCTTCCATTGTTGTTTTAGAGTATGCCTCTAGACACCCTTCCCCTGTTCTGTTATGAATCTGGCACTCTGGAGATATGGAATGCAATTATAGTGATCAAGAATCTGAGTGTTGGAAAATGAATCTTTAAAACTAGACACAATTGTTAGAACATAATTGCAAGACTTTCAATAAATATTCCATTCATCTTAGAGGCAGTAGGATTTACATGACCTTCTTGCACACAGTACTGTATATTTGAAAAGCCCAATGCGACAGATGGACCTCTGTGATCAGATGAATCTTTTATCTGATGTCTTAGCCTCATTCAGCATTGAGCATCTCGCAGAAATAGCTATAGTTCTCTTAGGAAAAGGAAATATAAACCAATGAGACTTGCAGCAATAAAAAAAATATTCTATCTGGTTCAAAACAAAGGATGTCAGCCATCAAAATAATCATCAACAGACCAGATATCTTGATACTGCATTAAACAGCAAGCACCTAACAGATTTAGTGATTATAGGGCGTATTATATAAGAAAAACAGGTAAAGTCACGTTTTTTACATATCATGGTTATGCCTCTTCTGTAATTATTAAAGTGGTTTTAGTAAAAGATATGGAGATAGTCTTAGCTAATGTAAAGGATATGTTTTTAATTAGTTCAGGTTTCATACTGACATAGACTTCTAAAACTGAATTATGGGACTGAAAGGTCATAGTTGTATCAAAATGTATAATCTTCGACAAATATCCATTCATGTGAATTAGCCATTCTGTTTCAAATTTAAGAACCAGAAATACATGACTCTTTCAATGACCAGCTATGGCTTCAGAGACTGTCTTGTGTTATTATCTGCTTTTCTCACCCTTTTTCACGGTAACTGTGATGAATGAACTCGTAGCTTTAGAGCAGCAAGGATTGCAGGCTTTCTGGTTGACATGACACACTGCTGGGGAAGGTGGCAAACGGGGCCCAGGGTGCTCAGACAGAGCGCGAGGCTCATGTCGCCTCGCAGAATTACGTGGGAAGTTGGTGGTCAAGAAGGTTTCTTACCCCACTGCTACCTCCTCACCCTCCCATCACTCCTCCACTACCCTGTGTCTAGATTTCTGCTGCTCCCCACCTCCCTTCCCTTCCCTCTGCTTGAGGAAAGCCTCTAGTCAGAGCAAGCGTGTTAGCATCACACATCAGCCCTCAGGGAAGAGAGCCTGCATTTCAGTAAGATGGTAGGGACTTCCTGGTGGTCCAGTGGCTAGGAACCCACTTTCTGACATGGGGGACATGGATTCCATCTCTGGTCAGGGAACTAAGACCCCGTCTGCTAAGCCCACACACTGCAGCACAGACCCCATCTAATAAATAAGAAAATAAATAAGATTGTAGGTGGGAAATAGCTACTAAGGAAGGCTTCACTAATCACTCTGTCTTGAGGGAGCTTACTCTTAGTCCCCATAGCTCTTCATAAACACATTTTTTCCCTGGTTCTCGTTTGTCAACTACGTTGGGCTCTTTCTGTCACCTTTGAGGCCCCCTCTGCCCTCATGTTGTAGGCTGGTGCTGCTAGGGTTCTTTCACCCCCCTACTGTTCTTCTCCGCCCAACACTCTCCCTAGGGACCCCATCCACGTTTGTGGTTCCAAATCCTCATCCCGCATTTTTCTCCTGGGCTTCACGTTCATATCTAACTCCATTCTGACAGTCTTCATGCAGTGGACCAGATGTTTTCATCTCCTTCAAATTCAGATGCTGGAATCCTAATCCCCAAGGTGATACTAGGAGGTGGGGCCTTTGGGAGGTGGTTAGGGCCTAATCCTGGTGAATGGAATTAGTGCCTCTATAAAAGGTGCTTTATAGAGGTCCCCTCCCTTCTGCCACATGAGGTTACAGTGAATAGGCCCCGCCTGTGAAGGAAATGGGTTCTCACCAGACACCCGACCAGTCAGCATCTTGATTTTGGACTGCCCAGAACCCACTCCAGTATTCTTGCCTGGAAAATCCCATGGATGGCAGCCTGGTAGCACTGCCGTCGGACACTACCGAGCGACTTTACTTACTTACGTGGTCACATGAAAAAAACAAAACAAAACAACCGATTGAGAATCAGGTTTCAATTTGACTTTCAGATGAGCCAGGGCTCTTGGGCAAAGCCAGACATGGGAGGAGCACAGGGGGAGGACTCTTTGAGTCTTGGGTTTCTGGTTTCAGTTTCTGCTTCAAAGTTGTGGAGGAGGATTCTCAGTCTGAGCAGCTCTCTAAAATGTCTATAGAGACCTGCAGTGGTAGAAAGCAAGGGAGTTTCATGTTTGTGGTGAGGGAGGTATATCAGTTAAGAATAGCAGTTAGATGGGTAACTTTGTTCTGACTTTTCCAAGTCTCCTGTAAATGTGTTATCATACTTTCATAATTTAAAAAAGAAGAATAGTAGTTAGTTGCTAGTAAAGACATCTGAAATAACAATAGCTTAGACAAGAAAGAGGTTCACTTTCTCTCCAGGCAGAGCCAAATATATGTGGCCCAGGGCTGGTATGGTGGTAACATGATGACTTTAATGCCCCAGGCTGTTCTATTTTTAATTCCTCCATCTTTAGCTTTTAGTGCTCATCCTCAAGGGCCACAGAAAAGGCTGCTGATGCTCAAGCCATTGGACCCACATTTCATTTAGAAAAGAAAGGAGATGAACACAGGAACTTACCTACAACCTCATCCCATGCATTCTGCTGGCATCTCATTAGCTATCCCTACCAGGAAGGGAGGCTGCAGAAATTTTTTGCACTAACAAATGGACAAGTTCTCTTAGTTAAGAAGATGGCTTAATAGCTAGTAAGTAGGAAACTAGCAGTCTCTGATATATGAGGAATTTTGAAAATATGCTTGAGCTTAAAGAAGTTTAAATGTTTGTTCCCTCTAGAATCATGTCACTGGGCAAAGATCCCCCAGACTTTTCGAAGTTTTCTTTGATTCTAATATCTCCTCGCCCACTGCACCTAATGCATCTCCAAGATCTCTAAATTTTAATTCCATAAATGTAACTTGAATCCGTCTCCTTCTCATTCCTGCCACCAATCCCCTAGTTCAGGCCCTTCCCAGTTGGATTATGGCAACCACCTCCTGATTCTGTACTCTTAGTCAAGGCAGAGTGATTAACAACAGCAGTTCTGCACCTGGAGTCCTGGCTTTCCTGGGAAGATTAAACAAGATAATAGACATATAGCACTTGCATAGTCTGGCCCATAGTAAGTGTTCATTAAAGTTTTGCAATTATTTCTCTCTCCCTTGTAAAAAATTGTGGCTTCCATGTTGTACTGGAACAATTTGCTGAAATAGGTGACTTTTTTCACTTGTAAGTGCCTATGGGCAAGGACCGGGCTTATTTATCTCTTATTCTTCAGCACGTAACACAACGCTGCTCTAGCACATGGTTGGGTCCAGGATGAATGAACACAGTAGCATCTCCGGAGGACTGATGTGCTGCAGGCAGTGGAGCAGACAGACTCCACGGAGCGGCACGGATCCCACGTACCTGGCACTGCCCATTATTTCTACTTGTTAGTCCAGCTGGCAGCCAACCAAGTGTCTTTGTTTCTCATATTATTTTTCCAGTCTCAGTCTTTATTCCCATTTCAGCCTCTTGATTCTTTCCCTTTG
>SJYQ01001940.1:622319-637803 GCA_006410935.1 Redunca redunca
TTAGTATATTTTATAAATACATTGTATGTATATATTGTATATATAATATGGGGCTTTTCTCGTGGCTCAGACAGTAAAGAATCCACCTGCAATGCAAGAGATTTTTGATCCCTGGGTCGGAAAGATCCCCTGGAGGAGGAAATGGCAACCCACTCCAATATTCTTGCTTGGGAAATCCCATGGACAGAGGAGCCTAGCAGACTACAGTCCATAGGGTTGCAGAGTCAGACACGACTGAGCAATTGAGCACACGTGTACACACACACACACACATACATGTATAGTATATATTCCTATACAAAAATGCCACATCTGGAAAATAGTAGTAGTAATAATGATGATGAGTTAATATTTTATCACTTTTGTGGTGCTAGGGATTTCTCAAATATGCTTTTTATAAATCAATGCATGTACTTCTTAAAACTCTATGAAGTAGTCCAATTTTTAATCCCTGTTTTCTAGATAAGAAAATTGAGGGACAGGGAAATGAGATAATCATACCAAGGTCTTGGGCTCATAAGTGGGAGGGTCACTGTTCACTGGATATTATTTGAATCTATCTCCCTATTTTTCTTCTTCATAACTTTGATTTGTTCCCCTTGTATTTCTCAATATTTTAAACTGTCAATCATATAGTATGTCTTAATATTTAAATCATTTCACATACATGGTCTCATTTGATCTTCCTAACAACTCTCTGAGGTGGGTAAAGGTCAATTTTGTTACCTCCACTAGATGTGAGAAGAATGATGTTCACAGGCTTAGTTATTTAGAGTCTTATTTCTGGAAGTGTATTAAAGAATTTCTTGCCCAACCTAGTCATTCTGAGGAAAAAGAAACATTTTTCCCTAGTTCCCACAGCTCGTTGTCTTACTAATAGCCTGTCTTCACAGCTGGGTGCTATGAAGTTTATATTGACTTTGGAACTGATTATTCAGTTTTTCTGAACTATAGTTTACTCACTTATAAAATGGGAATATTACTATTTACCTCATAAGACTGTTGTGAAAGACAAAATTATTATGTATCAGGCCTACCACAATCCAGATACCTGTTAAGCAGTCAATAGATATCAGATATCTCCTTTGCCCTCCCTTCATCCTTTCTAAAGTTATTACGAGGATATAATAAGATAAACTTTTTTTCCCGTGTCTTGTGTTATTTTCCATACCATGGAGCTATGAAACGGAAAACCGCCATGACCTCCCTTCTGATTTTGTAGGAGACTTGCCTTTCCGTCTAGCTCACACCACCTTTTTACTCCCCGTCATCCTCTCTGGCTGCAGGAAACCCTCCAGGCTCCATCCATCAGGTAGCTTCTACTTTTGCCAGGTTTCGTTTCCAGCCTACACTCTGCCGTCCATCATCTCAGTCACTCTCTGGCCACTATTTTTTTTGAGTCTCTCGCCCTCTTTGCTCAGCAAAGCTCGGGACTCCACTCCACCCAAGCCCTTGATCCCTCTGCGCCTACACTGGCACTGCTGCCACAGACGACAGTGGTGTGTCCCCAGCCGCCACACGTTCTCGGTCTCCCCTCAGCTGAGCCCTCACTTTCCCACAGCAGCTGTTCAGTTTCAGTCCCATTCCCTCAGCGACTCCTCACAGTTTTCATCTCACTCCTGAAACTCCCAGCCTCACCATCTCACCCATCCCTTTCAGCAAAAGACTGCTTTTTACTCTTCTGAGAAAATGTCATCAGTTGAGTGCTTACTAGATACCAGCACCGTGCTGCTAAGTCCTTGATTTGCATCACCTCAGCTAATCTGCACCAGCGCTTCGTAAGTTGGCTATGGTTATCATTGCTCCATTTTAGAGCAGAGGCACCAGAGGTTAAGAGAGGTTGGGTAATCCACGCAAGAGGTCCCAGCAGGGACATGACAACCATGCTCCAAACTTCCACGCATTATCTCTAGAGCCAACATTTCAGCATCAATAAATTCTTCAGGTTTCTTTCCTGTCAACAACAAACTTATCTTCATTAGTTTTTAAAAAATTAGCTTTAACATTTTTTTCAGAGTTATTCATGCACGTAATTCAAAGAGACAAATAGGTTTGAAAAAACAGCAGTCCCTGACTTCATATCCATTTCTCTTTTCTAGAAGTAACCGTTTTAGCAGACTCTGGGTCCTTAAAGTCATCTTTCTAAATATGGTGTGTATGTTGCTATTTACTTATCTGTCCATTTTATCTACTTTCTGTTGACTTCCTACCATGCAGGGTGAGGATTAGCTAGGTTACGCAGCAAGACCTTCTCCTTTTCAACGCATGCACCACATTTTCTTTCCCCATTTCCTGCAGGTTACATTTATTTATTATAAAATGTAGATGCTATTCACAGCCAAGCCATAGGTGTGTTATAATTACTTTTTCTTTCCTGGACACTGTGTAGTAAGGCCTAAAATTAAGACCCAGTATGATGTGTGTCCTTGATACCTGGAGAAACCAGGAGACCCTCATTAACCCACCTACCAAATTTCCTCTCCCAGACTGCTCCCATGGATTATATCCCCCAGCCAAGTGGCCCTCCTCTCCGAGGGGACCTTGGACGGGCCTTTCTGCCTGTCTCTGAGTAATGAATTTCCGTCCCCTGCTAGCACGTGGCATTACGCACACAAGCCAGCCACATCCTTGCACAGGACCCAGGGGTCACCTCAACCCCTTGATGCTACAAAGCCTGCCTCCCCAAGGCCCTGCTGGTTCCCTCTGCTCCTGGCAGCAGCCTCTGTGTGGTCCTGCCGTGGTGTCCTCCTTCCGAGGTTGTATCTGTTATTCATAAACTGCTGAGACCCCATCTGCCCAGTGTTAGCCGCTGTGTGTTCAGCAAGCCCATAGCCCTAGGCTGGGAACTCCCCCCTCACCACAGGCATGAAGAGGAGGCAGTTAAAACACACATTTTGTGCGTCTATGTGTTTCTTGGATTAATAATAATCTGGTTTTCCCTTATTCTCTTCCCAGTTGTGTAAATCTCCTCTCAATCCCTGCAGCCCTTAATGTTAATTTCCTCTTCTTGGAGCCGACTGTCTTGGAGCCTCTGACCTGCTGCAGGCTGGCTTGTTGATGACCGTGCCTGCTCTGCAGCTGTCCCTTTTTAGAGATCTCGCGCGTCTGAAAATGTTCTTCTCTCACTTACTTGATTGCCTGGCCAGGTTTAGCATTCTTGGCTGCAGATGATTTTTCCTCAGAATTTTGAACCCATTTTCCACATCGTTTTGTTTCCAACATTGCTGTTGAGAAGTCCAAAATCATTTAAACCCCTAATCTTTCATATGCAACCTGTTTTTCCTTTGCTCTGTGGGGAAAGAAAAAAAAAATTGCTCCTCCCTCCCCTCCATCCCCCTCCCCTCCACCACTTCTTTTAATTTACCAGCAAAATTTACTGGTGTGGTTCTGTTTCCAGTCATTGAATTTGGCACTTGGTGGATTTTTCTGACCTGGAAACTCATAGCCTTCAGCTCTGGGGAAATTCTCTTCTCTTATTTGGTGATTTTTTTTTTAAATTCCATTTTCCTTTCCTATTCTCTCATTCTGGAACTCTTAACTATATGGATGTTGGCTTGCTTGAATAGTTCTCTAATTTTCTTTCTTTCTTTTTTACTTTTATTCCCTGTTTTCTTGATTTTTCTAGATATTTTTCTGATTTCTAGATTTCTTCACCTTAACTTGCAACTTTTCCATTGGGCTTTCATTTTTATTAATATATTTTAAACTTCAAGACTGTTTCACAGTAGTCTTTTCTGGGTAACTCTATGCTGTTGGTGGGATTTCATGATGAGCTTCATGGTAGAGTAGAGTGGATTGGCTGGCTATTTTCTTGCAGAATCTCCAATGTCAGTATCTTTGCTTTTTTTCCTGGTAGGGGGCACAGATTCCCCGGTGAAGGCCCTTCCTAACTCTTGCCTAGTGGGGTACCCCACGCTGCCAGCATTCTGCGAGAGATGTCCCCCAATCCGAGTCTCCTGCAGATGGGAAGATGTGCATCGGGTTGCTCTTTAGCTTTTTTCCACTGCTAACTTTCTCAGATCTGCCAAATCAGCTACCATGCATCCATCTGCTTTTCAACTTTCGAAATTATATCACTGATGTTTCCATTCCTTTTGGATTTTTGTACTTTCGTATATTAATAGCTTGACTGTTATCTACATGAGATTCAGGAAAGAGTTCAGGCTAATGCATGTGTTTAATTTTTGTCTTTGTTTCTCTACCCATAGTTTCCTCCTTCTCTCTTATTCCTTCACTTGACATTCAGATTCAGTGTCCTCCTGTCTCTTTAGAGGTGCTGCTGCAGTCGTCATCCCTTCCCTGCTTTGTACTTCCGCTTCCGTATTGGCTTTTTCCTGTTGCCTGGAAACACACTGAGATAATTCCAACTGTAGATGTTCCTTTGAACTAGTATCTTGTGCTCAGTCACCTCTTTTTCAGGCTGCCGCTCATATTTCTGCTTCCTTTTGCAGTCAGACTTTTTGAAAGCACAGCTGTGCTTGCTATCTCTACTTCCTCTGAGCCCATTTACAACTATATTCATGGAAAGGGACTTCCAGTAAAATTCCCAAGTGATTTCCATATTGTCAAACCAGAAGAAACATTCCTCAGCGTTTCTTCTATTGCTCGATGGTGCTCTAGACCACATTGACATTTCTCTTTTTCTGACTAGTTTTTATTTTAGTGTTAAAAGGAAGTTTATCCACAATAAAAGTAATGCATAGTCACTACATAAATTTGAAAGATACAGTCACTACATAAATTTGAAAGATAAAACGTATGTCTATAGAAAGGAAACTCCATCTTTGAATCTATACCAGAGATAACTCTCATTAAATTTAGGATGTATTTTCTTCCCAACTTTTTTCTGAGTATGTAATCCATATTCATATGGAATTGCAAATTCTGATTTTCTGAAAAGCTCCACATCTCTATGTCCAACTATCTTGAGACTATATGTCTTACAGAAGCCTCAAATCTAACATTTTTAAATAGATTTTTCAGAAAATTGGTTACTTTTAATTTCTTATCTCAGTGAGTACCATCACTACTCAGCCGTTGATAAAGCCTGTGTGACATCCCCTTCTTGTCTCTTTCCTTCACCTCTTAATGAGTCACAGAATCGTTTGAATTCCACCTTTTCAGACGTTTTCATTTAGCTGCTTAATTTCTACCCTAGCATCATCCCTTTAGGTTAGGATTTCACCTTTTTACCTGAATTATTGCATTAACCACCTAATTAAAATTCTTGCCTCTCTTTAAAACTATTATTCAGAACGCTGTCAGAACAGTTGCTATAAAATACTTGTTCAATCATGTCATTAACTCATTCAGGAATCCTTCCACATCTCTCCATAGCTTGATGAATAAAGTTCAGATTCCTTAGCTTAGGACACAGCTTTCGTGCGTCTTTCAGAAGTGTCTGGCTTCTTGTTCTAGTTTTCTCGCGCGTATTTAGTATGGAAAAATGGCTCATGTTGTTTCTTTTCTTTAAAACCACCTTCATTCTTTTCTCTTTGTGTCTAATTTCTACCCATCCTTCAAGAGTAAGGGGGTAACTTCTTCCGAGACGCTCTCCTTTGTGTGTGTGCTCATGTAATTTATTTTTTTCTCATTTTATTATTGATTTATTTATTGGCTGCACTGAGTCTCTGTTGCTGCCCTGGGCTTTCTCTAGTTGTAGAGAGCAGGGGCTACTCTCTAGCTGCAGTGTGGGGGTTTCTCGTTGCAGTGGCTCCTCTCGCTGCAGAGCGCAGGTTCTACGGCATGCTGGCTTCAGTTTAGTTGTGGCTTCAGGGCTTAGTTGCTGGCGACATGTGGGATATTCCTGCACCAGGCATCAAACTGGGGTCCCTGCATTGCTAGCCTCATTCTTAACCACTGGACCACCAGGGAAGCCCCTGATCTAATTTAGAAGTGTCTCCTAAATGCTTCCATAGTACCCTCTGAAGACACTTATCCTGTGGCTGGAATCTTGCAGTTTCTTCTACTAAAACATATGCATCTTCGGAGTCAAGATTATTTATTACTTGACTTTGTATTCCTAATGCCTAGTCAAGTGCTTGACAAAAGACAGACTCTCAGTGTTTATTCAAGACATAGTTCCCCGTTTGGCTCTTTAAATGGATGTTCTGTTTTCAAAGAAAGCCCTTTTTGACTTTACAGTTCTTTTATGAATATGTGAAGAGAGATGGCTGTGTGGGTGTGAGGGGGGAGAAAAAGGGATCTAGAAATTCACATAGATCATCACAAAGGATTATTCCAGATTATCCTTTTGGGTGTCTCCTTTTTTTAAGATAGGGCTGGAACTGAACCTGAGTCCTGGAGCTAGTTAATGATGAGTGCGCCCGGGACTTCTCTCTCTTGCTACTGGTAAAGCTTTTTCCTGCTACTTGTACTTCTTTCCTGATCTGCTCTCAAAAACACGTCTTCCGCTCTGAAGACTCTGGAGGATTCCTTAGCCTGACGCTTAAGACCAAGCAGCTCTAAAACCGCCCACAGCATCATTCTGCTGAGAAAACTGTCCTGCATCTCCTACCCTTACTCTATTTCCAAAAGGTTTCCAGGACACTGACCAACTGGTGAAAGCTTCACAGAATTATTTCTCCAAGTGAGTGAGTGAGTGAAAGTTGCTCAGTCGTGTCCGACTCTTTGTGACCCTATGGACTGTAGCCTGCCAGGCTCCTCTGTCCATGGGATTCTCCAGGCAAGAATACTGGAGTGGGTTGCCATGCCCTCCTGCAGGGGATCTCCCCGATCCAGAAATTGAACCCAGTTCTCCTACATTGGCAGGTAGATTCTTTACTGACTGAGCCACCAGGGAACCCCAAATTTCTTCAAAGTAGGACCCTGTCTTATGAGAGCAGGGGCTAGAGAAGGATCTGAAATAATACTTATTTTCCATTATACCTTTGAGTCTAGGGAGGCCTTCAAAGAAGGGGTAAATCCACCTTTAAAGGAATCTGCAGCTCTGTTTGTTCAAATGCAGTTTGAGAACTAGTTGAGTGGTCCTCCCTGCCAACTAAGTAACCTCTAGGATGCAAATCACTGTTTGCCACCAGGTGACACAAAGTATAAATGATGATTCGGAGAGCGGACATAGCTCAGCATGGATGTGCCGTTATTGTTTTGGAAGGCACACATTCCTTGTGGGAAAGAAACAGGTACTTTGCATTATGGGCATAATTTACCCGCAGTGTAGTCTCGCTCCCAGAGGAAGCATCTTGGGCTTGGATTTTCTTTTTGGCAAGGGGCAGTCCTAGAACTTTCCAAGTGTGCCAGCCGTACTTCTCTCTTCTCTTTCAAATGCTGTCACAAGTAAGGAAAAATACTGAATCACAAATGTTCTGGCTATAAGAGAAAAATTAAACCAAACCCCAAACCTCATTCAGACATTTCTGAACCCAACGGTGGGAGCGGTAAATATGATTATGGACTATAGGCAGCCTCCATCTCTCTTTGGAAACAGGAGGTACATAACTGCAGAGAAACATGCTGGGAAAAACACACCCTTGTCAAAGGAGAATGCAGAAGAGAAATAGACACAGGAAAGCCAAGCAGTCAGACTGCATTCAGCCTGCGATAAAAGGCACTCAGGACTGGCTTGGTCAAGTGCCACAAATAAAAGACAGCTCTAGGGTGAATAGGGAGGGTGGGCTGGGCTAGACTGAAAGACACAGCTGCATTTTATGTCATTACTGGAAAAAGCAGAACGCATACTTCACACTGAACACTTCTCTCTACCCCTGAACACTTCTCACACACACGCGTGTGTGCTTGTAGATACACAATATAAAAAGTCTTTATTTACCATGCATCTGTGTGTGGTCAGTCATCTCTGACTCCTTGGAACTCCATGGACCGAAGCCCACCAAGCTCCTCTGTCCATGAAATTTTCCAGATAAGAATACTGGAGTGGGTTGCTATTTCCTCCTCCAGGGGATCTTCCCAACTCAGGGATCGAACTTGCTGCTCAGGCACCTCCTGTATTGCGGGTGAATTCTTTAACAACTGTGCCAACCGGGAAGGCAAAATGTCTTTACTTTGGGCTAAAGAGTAACAAACCAACATGTGATTTCAGAGCAGGAAAGTTCTAGATTTTGCTCTAGCCATCTAGGAAAACAACAGATGGCTGAAAGTTTGCTTATCCTGCTTACCAACCACAGCAAAGGCGGCAAAGCTGTCATTTGATTTTTAGGAGTTTGGTTTTGAACAACTTGGAATGAATTCAAATGGTATTTCAAGTTGTGTGATGCATTTGAGGGTGTATTACTGGCCTTTCCCTCATTATTTCAGCATCACGATAGGCAGCTCTTCAGTTCCTTGGAATGATTATGTCTGAAACTCTGAAGCAGTCAAGACTGTGAAATGACATCTGTTGACCTTACCTGCTGTTCCTCTTCCCCACCTTACAGGTCTGATAAAAGCCCCTTGGCTCTCCTCGTGCTGACTCTCAAAATTTCTCCTTCACCCTCACCATGCCAGAATACCATTTCCAAATTTGTTGCATGGAAAGAAGAATGACTTGGGTTCAACATCTTTCCCTCCAAATTTAACATCCACATCATCTGAGCTTTCTAGAGAGCAAAGCTTTTCTGTACTTAACAGCCTTCAATGATTCTTCTTTATTTGGTTAATAAAATCGAAGTCTGGATCCAGCCTCTGATAGCCCCATTACCTATCACCTCCTTGTCCTGGTATCATCAGAGCTTGTCTCAACACACTCTCTTGGCTGGGTCTTTCTTTGCTTCTTCTACTTCTGATTTAGAAAACTCACTTTCCCATGACATGGTTTGTTTGGAAGTCCTGCCCACGGCATAGATTTTTGCCACTCTAGTGTCTTCCCAGAGGACTACTCTTATCTCTCAACATGTAATGAGCCTCTCTCTTCCCTGTTCTCCTATTTAACATGTTAATAACTTCACTACAGCACTTTCTGTGTTATACATTTTTGTACATATCTCTGTTACTCCCTCTGTACTCTGAGCTCTTTGAAAAGGTCAGAGAGAGAAGGATATTATCAGTCATGTCCAGCTCTTTGTGACCCCATGGACTGTAGCCCACCAGGCTTCCCTGTCCATGGACTTCTCCAGGCAAGAATACTGGAGTGGGTTGCCATTGCCTTCTCCAAGGAATCTTCTTGACCCCAGGGATCGAACCTGGGTCTCCTGCATTGCAGGCAGATTCTTTACTGTCTAAGCCACCAGGGAAGCCCATTTTACATATAAAATCCAATACTTGTAAAACTTAAATGAGCTTACATCTGCAAGTGGTAGGGAGTCTGCCTGCCAATATAGGAGATGCAGGTTTGATCCCTGGATTGGGAAGTTTCCCTGGATTCTCCGGGGAAATGGGAAGGAAATGGCAACGCCCTCCAATATTCTTGCCTGGGAAATCTCACAGACAGAGGAGCCTGGCGGGCTACAGTTCATGGGGTTGCAAAAGAGTCAGACAGGACTTAGCAACTAAACAACAGCAAACAGCATCTGCAAGCAAATGTTTCATGACATGTGTAAATATGTAATGCTCAGCTATAAATAGAATGCGTCCATGAAATATCATCAGATATGATCCTAAATAGAGATATAAAAAGTTAGATTCATTAAAAATACCCATAAAATCCTCCAAAGAATTCTATGCAATTGTAACTTTGCATGTTTAGAAAAAGAATGGAAGAACATAAAATCAGGTCAGATTTATTTAGTACAATGGACTTTAGCTTCCAGATGTGCAGAATAACTTGTCATCTGCTTAAGTTCCTCTGTTAAAACACAAGAGAAATTTGTACTCACTACTTCTCAATATTTATTTATGCCGATGAAACATGAGTCACAAGGAAGTAGAGATGAATCCTGATTTATGACAACATCAAGAAAGCAGCTAAAAATAAGTGTGTCTCAGGATGATTCAAAGTGTAATAAGGGAATTTCCAGTGATTTGATAACAAATGTAGCAGCCCAACTCCATTTATTTTTTCCAGCAAATATTCCCAATGAGCATGAAAAATGACAGCTGCATAATCTGAACAGTTAATTTTTTCATGTTAGTTGATTCAACCTTTTGTATATAAAAAAAGAGATAAAAGGAAAAACAAGAGAGGGTGGATGAAATAGATCAAAATTTGTACATAAACAACTTCAGAGATAAAATCTCCAAAGTTCTACTAATAGCCAAATATTAATATTCTGGTCATTAAGCCTGATTGCAGAAGAGCAGAACTCTAGAGCTGAAAAGAACTCTGATATCAGTAAATGCAGCTTCCTACTTTGAGCAAGAATTGCCTACAAAATACTGATCTCAGAAACAGAACTTGACCTGTTAAACACTTATAGCAATTTGGGGGCTGGGGGTAGGGGTGGTTCACTGCCTCTGTCTAGTTTCCTAGAGCTAATAACAGATTACAAAAATGCAATAAACTGAAAAATTCTGAAAGAGATGGGAATACCAGACCACCTGACCTGCCTCTTGAGAAACCTATATGCAGGTCAAGAAGCAACAGTTAGAGCTGGACATGGAACAACAGACTGGTTCCAAATAGGAAAAGGAGTACGTCAAGGCTGTATATTGTCACCCTGCTTATTTAACTTATATGCAGAATGCATCATGAAAAACACTGAGCTGGATGAAGCACAAGCTGAAATGAAGATTGCTGGGAGAAATATCAATAACCTCAGATATGCAGGTGACACCACCCTTATGGCAGAAAGTGAAGAACTAAAGAACCTCTTGATGAAAGTGAAAGAGGAGAGTGAAAAAGTTGGCTTAAAGCTCAACATTCAGAAAACTAAGATCGTGGCATCTGGTCCCATCACTTCATGGGAAATAGATGGGGAATCAGTGGAAACAGTGGCTGACTTTATTTTTTTGGGTCCAAAATGACTGCAGATGGTGATTGCAGCCAGGAAATTAAAAGACGCTTACTCCTTGGAAGGAAAGTTATGACCAACCTAGACAGCATGTTAAAAAGCAGAGACATTACTCTGTCAACAAAGGTCTGTCTAGTCGAGGCTATGGTTTTTCCAGTAGTCCTGTATGGATATGAGAGCTGGACTATAAAGAAAGCTGAGCATCAAAGAACTGATGCTTTTGAACTGTGGTGTTGCAGAAGACTCTTGAGAGTCCCTTGGACTGCAAGGAGATCCAATCAGTCCATTCTAAAGGAGATCAGTCCTGAATATTCATTGGGAAGGACTGATGTTGAAGCTGAAACTCCAATACTTTGACCACCTGATGCAAAGAGCTGACTCATTTGAAAAGACCCTGATGCTGGGAAAGATTGAGGGCAGGAGGAGAAGGGGATGACATCATGAGATGGTTGGATGACATCACCGACTCAATGGACATGAGTTTGGGTAGGCTCCAGGAGTCGGTGGTGGACAGGGAGGCCTGGCATGCTACAGTTCATGGGGTCACAAAGAGTTGGACATGACTGAATGACTGAACTGAACTGAATGGCTTAAAAAAATTGTAATGTATCAATTTGTGTTTTTGGAGGCTGGTGAAGGTGTTCAGCCAGGTTGCACTCTTTATAGAGATTTTGGGGAAAATGCATTTGTTGCCTCTTGTAGCTTCTGGTGGCTGTTAGTTTCTAGTCTCTGCCTCTGTTCTCACATTGTCTTTTCCTTTGTGTGTCTCATGAAAGAACACTTGTCATTAAATTCAGGAATCGAGCAGATAATCCAGAAAGAACACCTCATTTCAAGATCTTTAACTTAACATCTTCAAAGACCCTTTTCCAAATAAAGTAACTTGCACATGTTCTTGGAGAAGGAAATGGCAACCCACTCCACTATTCTTGCCTGGAGAATCCCATGGGCAGAGAATCCTGGCAGGCTACAATCCATGGGGTCGCAGAGTTGGACATGACTGAAGCGACTTAGCATGCATACACATACATGTTCTGAGATGTAGGGCATTTGCATATCTTTGGGGGACTGTTATTCACCTATAACCTCCAAAAGCAATCTATTTATGTTTGGACAGATTTTATTAGGATGGCCTTTCTCTGTTTTGAACAGGATGGACGTGAGTTTGAGTGAACTGTGGGAGATGGTGATGGACAGGGAGCCTTGGCGTGCTGCAGTTCATGGGGAAGCAGAGAGTTGGACACGACTGAGCAACTGAACTGGATACATCTTTACTATTCGGAAGTAATTCCTCAACAGATGAGAAGTAAGACTTTGACTCCTACTCTTAAGATGAGATGGGATGTTTCTCTCTTGTTAAATCCTCTGCAGCATGAACACATGACATAAGCTGAGCCAATTAGATACCACCACTGGGCCTGGGACTCTCGAAGGACTATAGCCAAGTTCAAAGTCAGAGACTATTTGCGGCTGCTGTTTGCACATTTTCAGTATGGTCTTTGTCCAAGTCCAGTGGCAGTGAATTCTGCCTGTGACAGGGACTTTTTCTGGGTCTTTTTTCCATTTCCCCACACAAGCTTGGCTGTCTGGTCTTTCCGTGGATGCTGTAAGCTATCCCCTTAAATATATCACTTTTGCCATGTACATTCCCAGAGTTATTTTGTGTTGTTTACAGTCAAGAATCCTAATATGCTCACATGATGTGAAAATGTCTTTCTCGATTTTGGTCACCTAAATACATGAATTATTTCATCAAAGCTGTACAGAATATACCTACATAATTTTGCATGGAAAACCCATAAACAAATTCGTATGATCCAGGGATGGAGTGGATCCTGAAAACTGTGTTCTTAAATGTGGCACTTTCTAGATGTTACACTATGCATCAACATGGTCAGGTGAGTAGTCATGGAGATAGGTTGGAGCTGGCAGAAGGAGTCTGGAACCTTAGTCTAGGGCACTTTCTCTTCACCATGCTTCCAACCCAAAAGGTATAGCATACTCTCTCCCCTCCTCAAACTTTTGTTGTTCAGTTGCTCAGCTCTGTTCGACTCTTTGTGACCCTATGGACTGCAGCATGCCAGGCTGTCCAGTCCTTCACCATCTCCCAGAATTTGCTCAGACTCATGTTCATTGAGACGCCACCCAACCATCTGATCCTCTGTCGTTGCCTTCTCCTCAGGCTTTACCTTTATACCTTTCTTTCAAGCCAAACATTTCTAAACCTGTCATCACTCTTAGTATCACTGTTATATTTTCTTCGTAAAGCTTTATTTAATTATCATGAACAAGTTTCTGTAGGAATTATCAGTCATTTTCGAATCATGAAGCTGCCCTCTGAAACCTTCTGCAAGGAAGATCTTGTCTAGAAATATGTTTAAGACTCATTCCTGAAGGTCCATGTTCTGTGTTCCTGCCAACTATCTTCATCTACAACCCCCTCCTTCATGTGCACCCTGGTGTCTCCCCCTTCTAGGCGGCGACTCTTGAACCCTTCCTTTAAAACACCCTTCTCTCTTCTTTGGACCTGTAAATCATGAGTTATCATGTCGCTTGCTGCTGCTGCTAAGTCGCTTCAGTCTTGTCCAACTCTGTGTGACCCCATAGATGGTAGCCCACCAGGCTCCCCTGTCCCTGGGATTCTCCAGGCAAGAACACTGGAGTGGGTTGCCATTTCCTTCTCCAATGCATGAAAGTGAAAAGTGAAAGTGAACTGCTCCCCAAATATTGATCCTTCCTTTCAGACACTTGGAACCGTCACTTTTTGCATTTTGGCCATATGCACTTGATTGCAGTTAATTTAGAACTTAACAGTAGTCTGTCTCAGGTTTTTCCCCCCTAAACTGATTTATTTTCAAGCTTTGTCTTCCCAACAAAATTGTAAACTCCCAGAGGGTAGACATATGGTCTTATCTCTTTGATATATAATGGTTCAGAGGTCTTTAATGGGCACAACAGACACTTAGTTTTTCCTATTTATGAGCAGTGGGATAAGACATGACTTGTAAACATTTGTAATTTTGCTGAAGCAGAACTTTTCCAATTATAAAAATTTTATAAGTTCTTGAAAAATAAAAGTTCCCTGAATGATTCCATTTTTCAATCCCGCTTGACTTCACCTTTACCAAATTTAAGGGTTTAATGTGTATCCTTCGAGGAATTTTCTTTTCAAATACAAGTGTTTTTAAGGCAATCCTCTTTAAATAAACACAGAAATTTACGTGCATTCAAAAGGTTTTTTTTTTTCCTTATTAGTATTGACAAATTATCCCTTGAAAAGTTTGTGGGAGTGAAGAATTTGGAGTTTTAAAGGCTGTAAGGTTGGTAGGCAGAGGTGAATTACTTAACTAAAGAAATGAAGCAGCTTTTAAGCTTGTGATCCTCTGCATCTTTACAATCACACACCATATCAGTCAGTTCAGTCGCTCAGTCGTGTCTGACTCCTTGCGACCCCACGGACTGCAGCACGCCAGGCCTCCCTGTCCATCACCATCTCCCGGAGTTCACCTAAACTCATGTCCATTGAGTCGGTGATGCCATCCAGCCATCTCATCTTCTGTCATCCCCTTCTCCTCCCACCTTCAATTTTTCCAGCATCAGGGTTTTTTTCAGTGAGTCAGTTCTTCGCATCACGTGGCCAAAGTATTGGAGTTTCAGCTTCAACATCAGTCCTTCCAGTGAATATTCAGGGCTGATTTCCTTTAGGATGGACCGGTTGGATCTCCTTGCAGTCCAAGGGACTCTCAAGATCTTCTCCATCACCACAGTTCAGAAGCAACATATAGGATACATTTATTTAACTCTTTGAGTAGACTTTTTAAAAAAGTTATTGCTTACTTCATGATAGTTGTTGCTAAAAATGAGACAACATTGAAATACGTAACAAATAAATGTGAAGTCCTCTGATTTCTCACCTGAGAAAATAATATTAACATCTTGGTGTTTCTGGATTTTGTGACATGCTTATAATCTCATAGAATATTTATCTATTTTTTAATCTAGAACTTTTTGGAAATTTTTTTAAGTGGCAGAAGCTCACTTAGCTCTTCAATGTCCTGGAAATTTTTAGGGGACAGAAGGATGCAAAAAGGGAGTCTGGAAGATGTAAAGACCAGGAACAGAGCTGAGAAGGAGATGGGTTGAAGGTTGCTTTTTTCTGAAGCTTGTATAAAAAAGAAAAGATGGCATTGGGACTGAGGGTAAACTAAAAGCAACAGAAAAAAATACAGTTTTTTCTCTTTTTTTGCTGACTTGGTTCATAGTGCTTTTTTTTTTCTGGTACTTTATTTTTTTTTAATTAATTACTTTATTTACTTTACAAAATTGTATTGGTTTTGCCATACATTGGCTTGAATCCACCACGGATGTACATGTATTCCCCATCCTGAACCCCCCTCCCACCTCCCTCCCCATCCCATCCCTCTGGGTCATCCCAGTGCACCAGCCCCAAGCATCCAGTATCATGCATCAAACCTGGACTGGTGATTCGTTTCATGTATGATAAATACATGTTTCAATGCCATTCTCCCATATCATCCTACCCTCGCCCTCTCCCACAGAGTCCAAAAGACTGTTCTATACTTCTGTGTCTCTTTTGCTATCTCATATACAGGGTTATCATTACCATCTTTCTAAATTCC
>SJYQ01001940.1:642980-656228 GCA_006410935.1 Redunca redunca
GGGGATCCTTCTATCCCTTATCTAATTTTGTGATCTTAATATAGCTGGACCTTTGGAATTCTCTCTTGTATATGTCTATATGTCATATCTTTACTGCATCGAATCATCTCTGTGATATAAATTTACTTTCTTAAAATAAAGACTTCCATGATGATGAAAGAATGAGAAGGTAGTTTATATGCTTTGGGGAAGGGATTTAGAGGATTAAACTCAGACATTTGGGGATAAATTGAATATCCGACTTCAGAATAAGACCCATTTCCCAGCAACTGTGAGCTGGGAAGAAGCCTGCCCAGGATCTTCTCACCTCCTGAAATAGCTGATGATCAGAGATACCCACCTGTGGCTTTATATCATAATGTAATAACTGCTGATAGCAAAGCTCGAGTTAGCCTGCCTGCAATTTAATCATAGCTATCAAACTCTCTTACTACTAATACCGTAAGTTTTACTGTTATCTTGTATTTTAAGTTAACCCAGAAGTAATCTATGCCTAATAGCATAATTTTAATGTAATCAATTGCATGAGAATTTTCAAACATTGCTGAACAACGTACAGTTGTTTTAATGTGTGACAATTTTTATGCCCTTATATTTTACAGTAAATAAAATACTCAGATGTCTATGAAAACTTACATATTATATAAGAAAAGTGGTCTTTTACTTTATGTTATGGTGGAATTCTTAAAAGCTTTGTTGATACAACAAATTTGAGAACCATGTTATAGTAGACACTCATGATTTGGTTGGAATATAGTTTTCTAAATTTTAATCTTAGACTCTTAATCTTGCCAATGATTAAGATTCTAAGTGATGGTGAAGAGTTGCTTGGGAAGAAGAAAGTAACTTTATGTCATAACAAGTTATGTTTGTTGATAAAACATGGTAGCGCTCAAAGAGAAGGCTTTTATGGAATTCTGGCTCTAGCACTTTTTGTCAAAATAAATCAGCTAACACAGAAAAGTTGCAAAGTTCTTCTGTGTAGTGTACTTTTCTGGATTGTTTACTTTGCTTTTCTTTTTTCAACTTTTCTATGGATTTTTTTTTTTTTTAGTCTGTAAGTGCTGTATTTTAGATACATTTATGAATAATTTAGCCTCTTTAGAAGACCGAAGACTCTCATCCATTCAAAGCATATTTATCTTGTATCTGCTATATGGGATCCACATGTTAGAGGCTAGAGACATCAAGTAAAGGATCTAGTTGATCCTTTACTATCTAGTTGATAGTCCCTGGAGAAGGCAATGGCAACCCACTCCAGTGTTCTTGCCTGGAGAATCCCAGGGATGGGGGAACCTTGTAGGCTGCAGTCCATGGGGTCGCTAAGAGTCGGATACGACTGAGCGACTTCACTTTCACTTTTCACTTTCATGCCTTGGAGAAGGCAATGGCACCCCACTCCAGGGTTCTTGCCTGGAAAATCCCATGGACAGAGGAGCCTGGTAGGCTGCAGTCCATGGGGTCGCTAAGAGTCGGATACGACTGAGCGACTTCTTTCACTTTTCACTTTCATGCATTGGAGAAGGCAATGGCAACCCACTCCAGTGTTCTTGCCTGGAGAATCCCAGGGATGGGGGAGCCTGGTGGGCTGCCTGTGGGGTCGCACAGAGTCGAACATGACTGAAGCGACTTAGCAGCAGTAGCAGCAGCAGCCTTCAAGGAACTCAGTGTATTGTGAGAGAGATAGGAAGATCAATATATCAATCCATTAGATAGGACATTTACATGGCAACTCAGAGCTTTGGTTACAGTATGATAGAGGCACAAGGATACTACTTCTCATTGAGCCTTGGGAAAGTAGGGGAGGCTTGATAGTGGATACTGGATTTGACTTAGCTTTCTAGGATAAATAGGAATTTAGCAAACAGCAGTGATCGTGGTGAATTCCATCCAAGTAGAAGCCAAAGTATATGAAAAACCATGTGTGTTTGAAAGTCTATGATATGACCATGGAACTCGAAATGGCACAGTAGTTGTTCTGCCCTTTTCTCTATGAGAAAGAGAGATGAGACCAAGAGGAAAGACAAGAACAAGCATGGAGGCATAGAATGCATTCTTCGACTAATTCAGGGGGAAGAGGAGGAGATTAAGATTTTTAGAATGAGTGAAATATTTTATTTCAATCAACTAAAGTTTTGACCTGTATTGATACCTAGAAAACAAACGTGACTGATAAATACAGTAGAAACAGAAACCTTTTATTATCAAATAGTAGTAATGACTAAGATTTGTTGAATACTTGCTATGTGGTATTCTCATTGCCTTTTAATAAGTACCACTCAGTTAAGAGGCATTATTATTCCTTTTTATGAAAAGACATTTGTGGAACAGGGAGATTGCAGCTTGCCCAAGTTTATATATTTACGAAGAGGCAGATGCAGGATTTTAATTCAATCTTTCTCATCTCAGAGTCCTGAAGCTTTAACCACAACACAGACCGCTTCTCCTACTCACATGTTTAACTAAGATGATCTTATAAGTGGCAGACTCAGAATTTCTGTAGCTACAGATGATATAGAGGGGGCAAAGCTTGATATACAGAACAAATACACTACAAAACAAAGGAACCAAACAATATCAACAAAACCTTCCATAGTAGAGTTTGGCCATGATTGTTCAAATTGAGCTGGTTGAAGTAGTTATAAGGTGATAGAATGGAGTCAAAATAAAACAAGTTGTTCTATTCTTAAGGTTTTGGTCAGGGATGAAAAGAAGCATAAGAATTTTATCATGATGGATGCGTAATGGAAAATTTTTCTATAGTTGATCATGCTATTGATTATGATTTGTGATCAGAATTGGAGGAAATAAATGCAGTTGTATGCACAGTCCATGCATTATCATCTTTTGGGTGTTGCTAGTCTCTTACCTTTTAGCAATTTTATTCTAAAAATTGTTTATTCTAACAGCTGTTTAGTCTTTCAGTCATCCCTGGAGCTCTCTGTTTATTCTCTTTCAAGGCCATCTTTTGTTTATTTTTCCTTGATAAGCAGTATGTACTAGGAACATATTGCTTCACTCACACGTCCAAGGTCTGTAGGTTCATAGAATGCTATGGGGAACTATATGTAGGGCAGTAACTCTGTTACTATGTATGGACTCCTGGGTGATGAAAATGTCCAGGGAATTAATCAGAGGTGAGTGGCTTCTTCTCTACTGAAGAGGAGAACAGAGAGGTAGCCAGATGACTGGAAACCTTGGGAGGCTCTCTCTCCCTGGCCTTAGGAATTATCATGTGTTTCCCTTAGTTCAAAAGACATTTCTTGTCAGTGTAGGCAGAACATTACTTGCATCTTGCATCCGTCAGGAAGCCCAATTCAAAATGCAGGTTTGGGGTGTTGCATAGCCACAGGGCAGAGTGCGCAGGAGTCCATCAGCCCTTTTGGCACATGCTATGCAGTTTTAGAGATTCAGAGTCCCCGTTTTGTCAGTGAGAGGATGAGACAGTGGGGACTGCTCTGCCTGGCTCCATCCCATTACTGCACTTGGCTCAGGGTGGATTGAGGTGAGGGAGGGACAGGCAGCCACATGGATGTTGGTCATGAATCCCAAATGAATACTCTCTCTCCAAAAGGATACCATCAACTTAAAAAATAGTCGCGATCTAAAAGTTGAGAGTTATGTTTTATTCAGCGGAAATTTTTCGGACTTAAGTCTGAGAGGCAGCATCTCAAGTAGCCGTGAGAGATGAGGAGACAGTGGGTAGGAGTCAGGTTATATAGATGTTTGCAACACAAGGGCAGGTGGTCTGTACATCAGAAGGATTTTTGTGAATTAAAGAAAACCAGATATCTCAAGGTAAGGAATTTACTGCTTTTCTATTATGGGAAGATGCAAGAGTGGGGGCTCACTGAAATCATTCTTTTCCTATCTCAGCTCTCTGGGGCCAGTAACCTGTGTATTTCAGATCTTGAGTTCCTCAGACCTCACCGTAGGGAGTGGTTCAGCCTAATGGCAGCTAGATCAGAGGTATTTTTCTCTTTCCTGAATGCCTTTAGGGCTCAGGAATTCACATGACATCTTTGTTTACCGATATGGCAGGAAATACTCCATTTCTCAATGCCATGCACAGAAATTGTAGTCTTTAGGCATCTGACCAGGGATCATGAAGATGTTAGAGAGGAAGGAGAGGGATTTGAAAACAGAAACGACAAAGTTCAGATCCCATGAAGAATGTAATACAGCAAGAGCACAGTCAAGCAGGGCATACGATGTAATACTACAGATATGCCCACCATGATCGTCTTAAACGTCGTTAAAGATGAACTATGATGCTCTCTCAGATTCCTGGTGGTCCAAAGAAAAAGGTTAAACAGAACAAGTTACACAGTTTTGCGTATTTATAAGGAGGAAACACACCAGGACATCAAATGTGAAAGTCACTTTTCATCACAGCTCAAATGGAAACAGACTAGAGAAGGGTTCAGAAATGGCTCAGAGAGGGACAGTTAGCCAGCATAGGACCTTAATGCCACCCTTCTTTTACTGTTATTTCAGAAAGAAATCCTCAAATGTCATTTTTCTCAGTCTTTAAAAACATAACTATATTCCCAAGAATTCTAGTAAATTTACTTTAAAAAATACTCAGAAATGTTTAAAGTTTCCTAACAACCACATTCTGTGTATACTGTCAACCAGAATCTGACACTTTGGTTACATTGAAGATTCACCCACAATAAAAATATACTGGGGGTAACAGATTTATAACCATGTGCTTTCTATTTGTTAGCATTAGTGGGCTGAACAAGTGCAGAACAGATAAGGAAAATATACATTTGTCAGGGGAGAATTCCTTCCACACTACCTGTCACAATCTGAAACGGAATGTAGCTGATTTCTCTCCCAGTTTTGTAATTTTGTCTTCTTAGAATCTATTCTCTGAGTTAATTTTAAGGAACTAGGTCTGATTAAGTACTGAAGGAACTCAAAACAGAACCATGACTAAAATAACGAAAAATTATATCCTCAGAGGGGGAAAAAAACCACCTGAAAATTGAAAATAATAACAATGATAAAGTATTATGTATTACTGAGAAAATGTAGACTCATGACTGTTTAATAATTAAATGATCTAAGTGAAGGAAGAGTACCCAGAGGACATGCCCGGGCAAAGGGCTCTTCCTTTTACAATTCAAACAGAAAGAGCCATCATGAGATCCTATAAAGCAGCTCTGGTTTCATTTGGACCAAGATGTCGTGACTGCTGAAATTATATTGCTCTTCCCAATGAGATGCAAAATAAAGGAAGGGAGGCATGATTTGTGGGTCTTTGAAAGCAGATTTCAAATAGATGTTCATTGGAAGGTTTTAAAACCTTAAAAAAAGATTTAAATACTTTTGAGATATATTAGAAAGCTGATGGTAAAATTAATCCAGATTTATGTTGATATACTTCATCTCATCAAGCAGTCATAGGGATTATTTACATTTTGAATAGAAAATAATAGGATAGACAAAATAATATATCCCTTTGTATTGTTCCTTTGTATAGCTCTCCTTTGTAAAACTCAGTTTGTTGAGATATCAATCAATCCAGCAATTGCTTTTCTGTTATGGGCTCCCATGTGGATCACTGGGGAATTTCAGACTGTGAGCAATGAACAGGAAACAAGATGAGTTGTGTTACATAAGCCATTGAGTTTTGTGTGTGTGCGTGTGTGTCCCAGATGAATTCAGGTAAACTTACATAATTTAGATCACACAAATTGGTCTTAATCCATTTTTAGAAGGCTAATCGGCTTGGGTTTATTGGTTCAAAATATTCACCTATGTGCAACATGTGCAGAAATCAAACAGGTTAAGTCTTACTGCTGCTAGGAATTTGATAAGACACCACCAAGCCGTGGCATTCCTGCACTGGAAGAAATCATAAAATGCCAAGTTGATGTAAACATGAAGATTAATCTATTAAGAAAGATTAATAATGTTTTCCTTTCTTTTATTATAAAATCAAGGAAAATGACATGCATCTTTAATATTTCCAGCAAGAGACACATTTAGGGGATAAATAGAATAAGTAACTTTCTTTTAAAAATAAATGTTGCTTTCATTTTGAACCTTTGATTGTTAACAAATATTGGTGAAAGAGTATGTATGTTTTGCTTCCAAGATGTATTTATAGGCACACAGACTAACCATTAATGTGAAAATTGTATCTTGCCAGATTTTCATACACTTGTAAACAAATTTATGGGCAAATTTGTTTTTTTCTGCTAGTACTTCTGGGAGCAGAAAAGCAGTAGAAGATTCTGGGAGTTTCTGATCAACAGGAACTTTTCTTGTGTATTTGCTCACACTTTAGTATCACAATGATTTCAATCAGATTATTAATTTTTCTTTATTTTCACAAAATCATTTTCTAGATAATCTTTTAAAGACCCTAAGTCTTATTCTCACTATGATAGTTCCCCCTCGCCAAAGAGTTTAATGTTAAAAAATACTTCACAATTCAATTTGGACTAGGATAGAAGTTGCAAGCCATAAAGAAATGTCCAGTTCCTTTTACTGTCTTTCCTGTTGCCACATTTCACAGTTTTTACACAGCCCAGCAAGCATTACAAGTCTCCTGGCATAACTACCAGTTTCTATGAGCCCAGGACACAATCAATTTTCCTGTACTGAGGAGGGTATAACTCAGTCAAAAGGAGCTTCAAGATGAAATGATATTCCATATGCCAAGTTTTAGGGTGAAACACAAAGCTGGAGATGAAAGGACAAATCCAAATGTCCATCCTGTCACATTTATTTTATTCTATTCCTCACTAATGTTAATCTCCATTCACTGTTCCCAAGAGTAGGGGGCGGGAAACTACCCCTGTCTTACCTAAAGTGTTCTAAGGGAAAATTCCTTTCTGATTTCAAATCTTAGCAGCCCGTTAAATGTAGGAACATGATTCACCAGAAGAAAGCATATAATTCCAGTTAAAGTCTGAAGTCTCAAGTGTGTAATAAAGGAAGTCACATGTTTGAAAATGATGTCCTATTACTTCCTGCTAGGGGAATGCTGGACTTCAGAATGAAAAAACAGTTTTAAGAATCAATTGCTTAATAATTTTTACCCTACATTGTATTTCTATACTTCATGACACCATGTAATAGACTCTAGGAATTTTTGATTTAATTTTGTTTTCTAAGGACAATAATTTCTTTGGAGGTAAGATACTGGTGTTATGAAGATGGAATTTTAAAGTTTTATATAATAACATCCTATAGGTTGTGCAATTTTTATCTGTTTTTTAGGATTGCTTTAGCATATAATATATGGCAAAACAGCCAGCAGAATGCCATGTATTTTAAAATAATAATAGATTTAACTGTTTGTCTTCAATAGTCTGTTATAGTATACACAAACTCTGCATTTATGAATTATGTTTATTTCAAAACATAAAGTAGGTCTCTGTTCTTTCTCATTGCTGTGGAGAGTCACCACACTAAGGTTTTAATTTTAGAGGAAGACCATGTCTAGCATAATAAAATCGGTTTTGAAGTTAGCTTAATTCTTTCCATATTAGGTATTTAAAAGAAGAGGTTTTATTTAATAGTATTTTAGTACATTAAAGGCAATTGATTTCAGTCAGTGAACTTATTATGATTGAATTTCCTTCACAATTCTTCACAAGAAGTTATTTATTTATTAGAGGAAGGAATGAACAAAGTGGCATTTAGAGAAACTTACCAGGAATTAAGTAAAATTAACAAACAAAACAGAACAAAACCAAAAAACTTTTTTGTTAAAATAGTATTATTCAATTTTATGAAAATAAAGATTGAATATTAAGAATGAAATCTAAAGACGATACAAAAGCTTGCCTTTTATTATGTATTTTAAAGTATTTTATCCCATTTCAAGTTTTATATTTTTCATAGTATTCTTTTCAGAGGTGTCAGAATTATTACTATTGTTGTTGTTATTATTTTCCATGAGTTATATTACATCTGGTAGAACTGGACATCTCCTAAATAGGATCACTTAGCTTTGATTCTTCCTGGAGAAGTTGCCACAGTCTGAGGCTGTGCGGGTGTGTGTGTCCTGAGAGTGTGTGTGGACAGAGGGTTTCTTTGCTTAATTGTTGTACAGTTAGTGAGAAGAATCCTGGTTGAGAAGGGAAACCTAAGTTTAAAGCAGCTCCAAGGCTTGATGGAAAAGCTAAAGAGATAGAGGATTCATGAGGTCAAAGATTACGATGCTCTGAAACAGGAAAGAATCAATAGGAAGAATAAAATGAGTCAACAGGGTGGTTTAGAGCTAAAGAATGTGTCAAAGACCAATGGTTAGATGCATAAGGCAAAGATGTCTATAAGTTGGAAGGTAGTCTTGTCCCTAAATAGTGTCCCTGCCAGGGTGACCTACTGCCCAAAAGTGAGAGAATGGCATAGCTACAAGGCATCCCATCTCACATCAGATACGAGTCCCCCTTTTAAAAAGAGAATGAAATTTAAAGTTGTCAAAAACCCAGTTATTATTTTCAGTTTTTTCAGAATTAATTAGAATCTGTTATTATTGTTAGTGTGGTTAATATAAATAACTGATTTTTTCCAATTATCATTGTGAATGGAATACCTGGAGAGGGGGCAGTTGACTTTGGCTAGAAGGCTTTGGGGCCTTTGAGATAGAGTTAAAAAAAAAAAAAAGCAGCATTTGAAGAGAGGGATAGATCATGCTAGTCAAAGGGTTGGAGGTGGAAGCACACTCTTATACCTCCACTCTGAGAAAGGAGGAGAAGGACATAGAATTAACCCTGGGAAGGAGGGAAGGAGCCTGGTTTGTCTGTTTGATCCACACCCAGTTTCCAAGCTCCCTAGCTGGACTTGGTCTCTTGATGAGGGTGAAAGAGGAGAGCGAAAAAGCTGGCTTAAAACTCAACATTCAAAAAATTAGGATCATGGTATCTGATCCCATTACTTCAGGGCAAATAGATGGGGAAAAAGTGGAAACAGTGGCAGATATTTTCTTGGGCTCCAAAATCACTGCAGACGGTGACTGTAGCCACAAAATTAAGACGCTTGCTCCTTGGAAGGAAAGTTATGATCAACCTAGGTAGCTTATTAAAAAGCAGAGACATTACTTTGCCAACAAAGGTCCATCTAGTCAAAGGTATGGTTTTTCCACTAGTCATGTATGGATGTGAGAGTTGGACTATAAAGAAAGATGAGCACCGAAAAATTGATGTTTTTGACCTGTGGTGCTGGAGAAGACTTGAGAGTCCCTTGGACTGCAAGGAGATTTAACCAGTCCATCCTAAAGAAAATCAGTCCTGTATATTCATTGGAAGGACTGACAATGAAGCTCCAGTTCTTTGGCCACCTGATGTGAAGACCCAACTCATTGGGAAAGACCCTGATGCTGAGAAAGACTGAGGGCAGGAGGACAAGGGGGCCACAGAGGATGAGATGGTTGGATGAAATTACTGACTCAAAGAACATGTATTTGAGCAAACTCGTGGGAGATGGTGAAAGACAGGGAAGCCTGGTGTGCTGCAGTCCATGGGCTCACAAAGACCCGGACATGACTTAGAGACTGAACAACAAGCTAGATTGGAGGTTTAGCCCAACTCAGGTTCTGGCATCATTTTGGTTCCCAGAACCCAGGACATTCAATTAACATTTGACCAAAAGAAATCATTGCAAGGCTGTTTTACTGCTGGCTCTGGTATTTCCTTGTTCTATCTCATGGAGTTTCCCACTTGTGACTTCTCTGGGATAGCTGTGTCTGTGTTATTTCTCAGTCTGTCCTATGTAAAGCCTACCTGGTTTTTTGGAGCTGTGGGCTTAGCCTCAGTATCTCCTGTTTGGGTTTTAGATAGCTGTTTTATAGGCACAGGTGATAACCAGAGGATGTTAGTTGAACACTGAGGGTGCTTTGACCCAGATACAAAAAGCTTGTGGAACTAGTTGATTCATCTCTTCCTGCTGCTGCTGCTGCTGAGTCGCTTCAGTCGTGTCCAACTCTCTGCGACCCCATAGACGGCAGCCCACTAGGCTCCTCTGTCCCTGGGATTCTCCAGGCAAGAATACTGGAGTGGGTTGCCATTTCTTTCTCCAATGCATGAAAGTGAAAAGTGAAAGTAAAGTCACTCAGTCGTGCACAACTCTTAGCTACCTCACGGTTTGCAGCCTACCAGGCTCCTCCATCTATGGGATTTTCCAGGCAAGACTACTGGAGTGGGATTCAGTTGCCTTCTCCGCATCTCTTCCTAGAATGGTTCAAAAGTTGCAGCAGTCCTGGGTAATGAAGATAAGGCTTTAAAAAAGTGATTTTCCTGTTAGGATTCTTCTTAACAAACAACACTCTACAAATAAAATTATAAACATTAGAGCTGGAAAAAGAATCTCCCAGCATCCCATTTTCTTAATAAATCAACTTCATTCACTTTTCCATTTTCCTTTTCAGTTTTTACTTAAATGAACGTATCATTGTTGTAAGCATAGTAGAGATCCAGATTACTATGCCAGATCTACTCTAAAGAGAAAATGTAAAGGTTTATATTTTACTCCCTTCTCTGAAGAGTTGACCCATTGGAAAAGACTCTGATGCTGGGAGGGATTGGGGGCAGGAGGAGAAGGGGACGACAGAGGATGAGATGGCTGGATGGCATCACCAACTCGATGGATGTGAGTTTGAGTGAACTCCGGGAATTGGTGATGGACAGGGAGGCCTGGCGTGCTGCGATTTATGGGGTCGCAAAGAGTCAGACATGACTGAGTGACTGAACTGAACTGAACTGATCTGAATGTTAGTGAACACCCAAAATTCACGTGTTGAAATCTGAACCCCTACTGTGATGGTTTTAGGAGGTGAAATCTTGGGAAGGGACCCCCATGAATGGGATTAGTGCCCTTTTAAGAGGTGCAGAGAGGTCTTTAACCCCTTCCACCCTGTGAGTGTAAGAAATACGTGACCTAGAGGAGAGCACTCACCTGACCATAGTGCCATCCTGATCTCAGACTTCTCAACCACCAAAATGGTGAATGATGCATCTCTGTGGTTCATAAACTATAGTCAATGGCATTTTGTTATAGCTTCTTAGACATAAGAGATGCTGCTTCAGTCCCTGGGTCAGAAAGATCCCCTGGAGAAGGAAATGGCAACCTACTCCAATATTCTTGCCTGAAGAATCCCAGGGACAGAGGAGCCTGGCAGGCTATAATCCATGGGGTTGCAAGAGTTGGACACGACTTGGCAACTAAATCACCAGGCAGACTAAGATGCTGCCCAACACGTTGAAACAAAAGTGGTTTAGCAAAATTATATTAACACCTACTGGGATAGCAAGTGGATACTCATAATTTTTTAGTTTTGGAAGCAGAACTGGACTTTGTGAGAAAAAGATCATTTGACCATCACTCATTGAAAAAAATCTTGAGAAGGATGGAGACCCTTTGCTCTATGCATTGCAAACATATTTTACCTGCTGTATTTGTTGCAAACATTATTAAAGCTTGTATTTTTTTTTTTTTTAGCATCCAAAATCTTTTTAATAACAAGGTAGGATCTGGGCTTAAAACTTGTCTTAATATTAACTCCCTGAGGTTTTATTTGCTATTCTTCTCCCCTTCCAGTCAGCATTTTGAGAGATAAGAAAAAACAGTTTTTCAGTGAAGAAAACACAGCAATGAAACACAGTCTGGGCTGTTAGGAAAGGGTTATTTAACCCTGGAGAGAGGCACTGCTGTGGTTGTCATTTTTCAGGGTATTTCTTGCTGAAGTTACATTATTTGAATTTGATGATCAGGTAACACAACTTTGAAAGATGCCCATAAAATCCTTCTAAACTATGGAAGAAAAATATAATTTTGGTGGTAGAGGTCACAGTCTGTAGGGTAGGAAGTGGGGCTTATTTTAGACAGATTGGTAAATTTGGTGAAACTTGTCTTTGAATCACCTTGCCCCCTTTTTTCCTTCTGCTATTTCTCCTTTTCCTCATACTTGCTGATATCATGTATTCCAAAACTTATATAGAGATCTTCTTGATGGGTTAATTAACACAGAGGCTTTAGTGGCTTAATTACCACCTGTCTAGAAGGATATATATTTTGTAAGGAGAACCTCAGGGAGTAATATTTAACTTAAGTCTGTGGTTCTTCAATAGCAGAATTGCAAGAGCTGCATTCTTGGAAGGGGAGGTATTTGCTGGACTAAATGCTTCTTGACCTGTAATTATATCATATTAGAACATAACTACTTACTATGTGTAAAGATGCTCCGAAAAATGTTCAGGATATTTGGAAAGGAAATTGGGTAGATAATCTCAAGATTTAGAGATGCATGGGGAACAGAAAATTGCGAATTCTTTTGCTTGAAAGGATGGAAGGTTGTTGTGTGCTTGCCCTATGCCTATAGTCAGTGATTATTAGCATGCCTCAGGGGTTTATAATTAAGTGAAGCCACTTCTTTGAACACTTCTGAAATATTATGGCTTATTTATCCTTTTAACATCATTTTATTTTTCAGTGCTTGTTTCAGCAGCTCTCCTAAAATTCTGCTTAATAACATTCAAAATCCTGTTCTGATAACTAATGCTAAGTTAGGTTGAAATCATTGCACCCTTCCTCAGAAGTTGTAAACTTTTCTGGGGTATTTCTGTACCCTAGGATGGCCATGTCATTCCTTTGTCCTCTTGGGGTCTTTGGGTGTTGGGACATGGTTAAGGACTTGGTGATTTGGGACATACTGCTGCTGCTACTGCTAAGTCACTTCAGTCGTGTCCGACTCTGTGTGACCCCATAGACGGCAGCCCACCAGGCTCCCCCGTCTCTGGGATTCTCCAGGCAAGAACACTGGAGTGGGTTGCCATTTCCTTCTCCAGTGCATGAAAGTGAAAAGTGAAAGGGAAGTCGCTCAGTCGTATCTGACTCTTAGCAACCCCATGGACTGCAGCCCACCAGGCTCCTCCGTCCATAGGATTTTCCAGGCAAGAGAACTGGAGTGGGGTGCCATTGCCTTCTCCCGATTTGGGACATATAAAGAAACAAAAAAAATCTGCAATTGTTTCTATGATTGCTTGATATTTCCTAACATAGTTCATGTCTCCTATAATCAAATTTGAAAGTATGCTGGATAAAAAGTAATGTTTATTTACTTTAAGTGCATTTATTGACCTATATTAATTGGAATTATATGTAAATGTCACTAGACTCCATAAGCCAATACTTAAAGTTCTTATTCATTCCTTTTCTATGAAGTACATTGACATAAATAAAACTATTTTGAAAAGTTACTTATATTCAATTAATTCTGACCTTTTTCTC
>SJYQ01001940.1:656338-678731 GCA_006410935.1 Redunca redunca
TCATTATAGGGGATCCATCTAGTGCATTATTACTTAAAAATGCATACTATTATATTTGGCCAAATAGAAAAAATTAACTTAGGTTATATTGAGAGCTAATGGTCAAACTTATATCCATTGACATCTAATGCTGCATTGTTAAACATGTGTGGTCTTGTTTTTATTTGCCCTCAAAAGTAAAATGCTTTGTTCTTTAAGACTTTCAGACACAGAATAAATCAGGGATTAGCTGTCACTCAGTTAAATTCATGGCAAACCTGATGAGGAGTAATTCTTGACCAGAATTTGCAGTTGTTCAAACGATGTTTCCTTCTTTCTATATTCTGCAGTTATGTTCTTATCCAAAGACCCTAACCCTTGGGAAATAATCATTAGTTTATTTTCAAGGGTGAGAAACCCATAAAATTATGATTGAAGATGTGGAAATCAAACGTATGCAACAGGTAATGCTGCCTTTTGGTGACACTCCATGGCTGAAGAGTGTTTGTTTTTATTTTCTTTATTCAAACAGTAAAGTCAGCTTAATGCATCAGTGTGGTGACTTGATGACAATTGCGTGACCTGAGTGAGAGCTCTGGTTAGAAATTCTCTTTGTTCTTTGTGGCTCTGTCTGTAACATTCTGCTATTTCCTTTCAAGTGGAGGTTGGCATAATGGACTGTAGGGAGGATGACCTGATGTAACCTGACCTACAGAAATGCAGGTCTTTATTCCACTGGAACCTTTGACATGCCTTTTATGCTAATATTATATTGGAATGGAAGAATTTGATCACTTTGGGAATCAATAGCTACCCTAGACTTTTTGGAAACATGTTAAGCAAATGAACTTGCTACTTTTCCCTCCCTGGTTTTTTAAGACATATGACTCTATTAAGGGAAATTTAATCCGTATGTTTCTGATTCCTTTACACTTAACTCATCAAAATGTTGTTTTGTAAGAGCCCTTTGAAGTCAAGGAAGCCTTTTAAGTCATTTTTTATGAGACTTTTTCAAGCCTCTTTTCTTAGGAACAGGAAGTGGCATTTAGCCAACAGTTAACAAACTCAAACGCCAAAAGGTTCAACTCGGGTTTGAGTCTCTGAACCCACAAGTGTTTGAATGGATTCTTGACATGACCCATCTTTGCTGTGTATGCAGTGCCAATAGCCATCATAACAGTCCTAATTACCGAGATGACTCCAGGATCCTAACTGCCTGCCAACTCACAAGTGTTTCTCTAATCAATCTACTTCAGGCTAAATTATGACTCATTTAACTTTAAAGGAACTACTTTATTACCCAATCGGCCTGGTGTTTTTGTGACTTTTGTGAGAGCTACTTAAATTGTCACTCTCACAAAGCTTGCTAGATAGAACTTTTAAATCCAGTCACCAGTAAAATCGCCCAAGAGTTCAAGTTCACAGGACAAGTGAGCCTTGATGGACCACAAAGTTGTCTACCCACAAAGACAGAGCTTATTTCAACCACTCTGTTTCTGAGTAAAGAAGATAACATGGATCCTGCCATCCTTTAGAAAAGAAAATACACATTAGAATAACAAATGAAGCATCTGGCTTCAAAAGTTCTCCTTTGATTTATAGTCAACAGTTGTTGTAAGTATAAACTAGCTTCCCTTTCTCAAGAAATTTATAGCCCAGGCGAGCACAGTACTGCCATGGTAGTTCCTACTGCCTGCTGCTTTTGGAGTGATACTGTCCAGGAGGCTTTGGCATCATCCTGCTGAGCACTAATTCGGCAACTTGCAAATTATGCAACAGTGAACATGCCAAATTGCAACAGCTGATCTACATGGTGAATGCTTTAAAGTAATCCCAAAGGCAACCCAGAGAAGGGTAGAAAGAAATAGTTCTAGAAACAGGAGAGTCTCAGTAATTAACATTGCTGTGAAGAGAGCTTGGAAAGAATGCCATATCTCTTCTTTAGAAGGTGTTGTAACTCAATGCGCTGTAGACAGTGTTTATGAGCCAAGCTACAGAGCCCGGGGATATGGTGCAGACTACATCCTTACAGATATATTGGATAGCATAGTGGCTACGTGCCTCGGGGCTCCGGAATCAGACAGCCAAGTTCAAAACCTGACACCATCCATCACTGCATCTGTGATTCTGGGAAAGGTGGGATAAGAGAGCCTATCTCATTGGGCTGTTGTGAGGATTAAAGATGACAAAGGTGAAGCATAGGGTAGATGCTCCATAAACTGTGATGAAGTTATTGATGATGATGATGAAGAGGAGGATGTTGTATAGAACCAAGGAAGAGGTATAAGGAGGAAGCAATGAGAAAAAACTTAAATAAAGCAAAAAGAGGAAGCAGTCGCTCAAGTGTAAGTCACACACTGAGAGTACTGAGGTCCTCATTTGCTTTGTGTGTGCTGAGTCACTTCAGTCATGTCTGGTTCTGTGACACCACGGACTGTACAGGCTCCTCTGTCTGTGGGATTCTCCAGGAAAGAATATGGAGTGGGTTGCCATTTCCTCCTCCAGGGGATCTACCTGACCCAGGGATTGAACCTGCATCTCTTATGTCTCCTGCATCGGCAGGTAGGTTCTTTACCACTAGCACTACCTGGGAAGCCCTCATTTGCTTTAATCTTCCTAAAAAATTCACTTCTATGTCATGGCTTTAAGTGACAGTGGTGTATTGCGGCTTCTAAAATCATTGTCCTTCCTCTTGGACTCTTTCAGAACAAGGCTGATATCAGCCTAATCTTTGGCTTCTTTTGCTGAACTTTGGGCCTTTTCTCCAACTTACATGTTCCCTTCAGATGCTGTAACAGGACGCGGTGCTCCCTCCAGCTTTAATGCCCTCACTTCAATTGCTCGTCATCCTTCAGTGCTCAAGCACCATGTCCCGTGTATAAGCTGAGGACTCCTTTATGCTGCTTTAGGCACCTTTTTCCCTGCTTTCGCTGCACCTCACTCAGGTTATTCCACTGTAGCACTCATGCTGTTGTGCTGGCAATCATTTGTATGTTTCGCTCTACCCTCCCCGATGAGCACGGTGTGGGTGGGGACTGCACCTTACATCTCTGGGAGCATGCCTAACACAGCACCTTGAATATGGTGAGATTCAACAGACTGGGTGGAGGAATGAAATGTGTTTAGGGAAATAACAGAAAGGTAAGGTGGGTGGTCTTATCACTTCCATTTTTACCCTGGTAGACTCTGTTTCTGAGTCTTTTTTAGACTCTAGACTCCTATTTCAGTCCTCCTAGGAGTCACATCTAGCAAATTTGAGTGTCTAGGAAGTAGTTTACATGTACAAGTAAGTTTTATCTTTCTCTTTGAAAGATATTCAACAGTGATCAATAGGACAAAGAGTCCATATTGTATTTCCCATGTTATACGTTGAATATCATAGACCAGATTTCAAAGCAGCTTAACCAGGACAGAGGTTTTCCTTGTTTCCTCTTCTATGCCAGGCACTAAGTCAATGAAATGAAAACCCCAATTTCTTGGAGTCTATTTGGGTAATTGCTTCAGTTCCTTTGAGTGATTCTCCAGTCTTCAGAGTGATTCATGGTGTTTAGTATCAACCCTATTAAATGCCGATGTCAAAGAGTCTTTCCTCTCCGACTTCATCGTTAATAATACCATCACAACATCTTCATGAGTGTGGGACTTGCTGAGAAATTTGTATACAACCCTCAAAACCCAACTGCATGTGTGCTAGGAAACTTGCAAGTCACTGACTGTGAGTGATTGAGGCCTATGTCTAAGACATGGCTTACAGCTCAGCCGATGCCCTCCTGCAAAGAACTGTGTATTTTGCCTGACTTCAGAGCCATTAAGCGAATTTTTATCCAGAAATTTTCAGCCTAGAGTCCAGTCAATGCCTGAGAGTAGTTTGAAACACTGCACCCTCAGAGATCCACTGCCTAAGGGAAGTGACCGCAAGTCTAAGTTTCTCTCCTTGATCATTTCCCCACCCTCATGCTTAGCTTAGGATTTTTTTAAACTGCAAGTCAAAACCCACTAATTGGTCATGAAATGAATAGAACATACCAATATATTTTGCATAGTAAGAGTAAATACTGTTCCATAAAACTTGTTTTCTTTATTAAATTTTACCTGTGAGTGGTGTGATGTGTATGTTGGGTCTTGATATAAACTTATTTCTTAACTCTGGGTTGCAGTAAAAACACTTTGAAGGCTGCTGTCTTAGAAACTCTTAAAGCAACCTGGGGTTTGGATGTTGATCAAGGAATCCCAACCACCTTGTAACACCAAGCAGCCAAACTGGAGCATTGCTTGGCACAAACTCATGTATGTCATGTGGCTTTTTACCAGGGCCCGGTCTCAATTATTCATAGAAATGAAAGACAGGATATCTTAGGTAATTTACAAATTTTGGATTTCTTATGTCTGATTTTACTCATTTTCTCCTTTAATTTGAGAAACATCTACTGAGTAGTATATGTCCAGAACTATTCTAGGTGCTAGGGGGACAACAATGTAAAAGTCATCCCTGAACTCACAGAACTTAAGATCTTGCCAAAGAAAATCTCTTACAGTTCTGAGTTACAAAATTAATTGTCTTATTTTCTTCTTTTGTTTTAGCTGTTGACTTTTTCTGATGAAAAGGCTAATAAATAGGAACTGGTCAAATAGGTAAACAGCCAAAATTAAAAATTAGGGGAAGATGAGCCTGAAAAACTCCATGATTAACCCCCTTGGTACTCCGAGCAATGGGAGGAATAATGTCATACACACGTTTGACGTCTAAAGTTGGCCAAGACCCAATCATCTTTGGTTCTTCCTATGAGTCTGGAATGTCTGAATTGTTGTCCGTGGTCATAGTCATCGGACATCCTGGAAGGACTGAGAAGGCCCCGCCCTCTACTTCTGATGCAGACTTCGAATTCTTCTCTGGGAGCAAATCTAGGTAGCAAGTTCTTTTCCCCTTGTTGTTTATGTTTCTCTGTTTCTAGTTGCTCTGTGCTGCCTTGTAACACTTAGGGATCACTGAGTAAAATCCCTTCAGTGTAATCAGTCGTAAATATGTTTCTTCAACCATTCAAGTAAGGAAAACAACATACTTGCTCCTTTGAAAGAGGAAAAACACAGGCTGTGTACCATGGCCTCTAAAAGATTTTCCCGTATTTTGTTTACATGGAATTTCAAAAGCTGACAGTGTCTTTCCTTCCTTCCTGCCCCTTGAAGTCATGAAAAGCTTCGCATGGAAGTTTGGTCATTCTAGTTTAAAATATTTATACAGTCTCTCATGTACTCAAGTACTTGTCCACAGTAGAATTCTATAGCATAAGGGCTTGATATCTTTTAAATTCCTATTTTGTTTTTTCCTTCAACAAACTTGTCTTAACTATCATATAATTTAACTTTGTGATCCATTCGACATTCCTGCAGGAAGTCTTCTTTTAAACATGATTACATACTTCAAGAATGGAGCTGCTAATTTTTTACTGTGTTGCATTTTTTACGGTTGCGCTCCTACTTCCTAGAAGCATATTTTGGATGACACATCCATAGCAACGGTAGTTTTATTTATAAGTAAACTGAAGAAGAAACATGGACTTTGGCTCATCTGGGTGTGCAAAGCACATCCAAATTGTAATTGTAATTATGTCCACTGGTGGTGATATGGTCCAGGGTTTATCAAAATTTCCTAAGAAATCTGTTCTGTGGGAGGAAATCTACCAGCCATCACAACACAAACTGAGACAAACTGATGTAGGAATTTCTATTTTTGTTGTTGTTGTTGTTGTTGAAACATATTTTAAATCTAGTGTTTAAAAATGAGTATAAGTTAGCAATATGGTTGAACTAATGAACAATCTGAGTCTACTCACTAAGAGATTGAACAAACATATCAAGTACTTATTATGTTAGACATTGTGGGGACTGCAGAGAGAAATAGCATGTCATCTTCAGCTTGAGGAACTGATCCTATAGAGTGGATTATGCATGGATAGCAAGATCTGAGGCAATGTGTCTTAAAGTCTGGAATAAGTTACATTAAGATCAAGTGAGCTCAAAGGAATGACAAGTGCTCGTCTCTAGACTAGGGTTTTGAGGTGTGTATGCAAGATAGGATGAGCCTTGAAGGAGAGGTAAGATTTAACCTAATCATTAGGCTATGGGGAAATGGAGAAAATTCCAGACTAGGTGAGCAGATGAGTAAATGTTGGTTTTCCATTTTGACTTGAGAATGTAGGGAGTGGACCAAAAAAAGGCAAGTTGGGGCTGGAATTTGCATGCTCTTGAATGCTATGTGATAAGAGTTTATACTTTATGTTCTGTAGAAAAGAAATTTTCACAGTGATTTTAAACAAGAACATGGCATACTTTTATTATTTTGGTCTTATTTATGAGGATGATAAGCCATAAGTAGTAAGTTATTAGAAGAAAGAGAGGCTGGAGGGAGCGTGTCCAGTTTAGCTGTGATCATAATAGTCTCCAGGAAGGGAAACTCAATCCTATTGTAAGCAGGAAGGCAAAGCCAGAGCAGAAGGAGAGATGCTGGCAGTCAAATGGACCAGATGGGTAACTGATGGACTAGTAGTGGAGGGCAGGTGAGGCAGAAGAACACGATGAGGATGATGCCAAAGACTTTGGCTTTTGTGATACAGTAGATGGTAAAATCAGAATAGACTAATGGCTCACTAGAAAAAAAAGAGTGTTCTGCAGTACTAGTGGGGAAGAACAGGTGAAGTGATTGTTTTTGCTTTGGACAAGGTAGATGGAAATACATATTTAGAGCAGGGCTTCTCAGGTTTTCATGGACATACAGATGATGGGGCTGCTTGTTAAAATGCAGATACTGACTCAGTAGGTGAAGTCTAAAATTCCTATTTCCCCTACCCCAGCTTCCAGCAAATGTCAGTTTTGATGATGGGTTCATGTAGCAAAACCTTAGAGGCTGGGAAAGAAGTTAGAGTGATTTAGAGGCCATTTTAATAGAGGTCTTAATTAAAGTCATGGGACCAGAGGCACTGACATTACAGAGGATTAAATAAAAAGGGAAGTGGGAGGGGAACAGCAGATGTGCCTAAACAACAGTGTCAGGTGGGGAACACCAGCCAGCAAGAGGATTTGGAAGGAATAGCCAGAGATGTCTTAAGAAAACGTGGGATACTTATAATCATGGAGGAGCTTGAAATAATAAGGCAGTTCCTAGCTAGACTCAAATGCAAAATGGTTCCAAAAGAATGAGGATCGAGGTCAGGACTGGGGATTAAAAAATTTTAAGATTGTGCCTTCTGTAAAAAAGATAAAAACATGGATAGGTTTTATCTGAGTGATAGACTTGAATAGAAGGTAAAGAGGAAACAAAACTGGGTATATATAATAAATATAATTTTTGATAATTAATTGTTGTATGGAAGCATGCGCATAGTTTCTTGAGAGTATTGCTGTTCAAAAAGGGTTTTTTTTTCGGGGGGGGAGGGTAAGACTGCAAAACATTAAAAGCAAGTGAAGGAGCCAGTAGAGAAACGTGGAGATGACTACCAAGGAAGATAGAGATCTCAGCAGGACAGAAGAAGCAAGGGTCAGTAAAGAAGAGAGACATTTATATCTATTTCAGTTATTCATTGCTGTGTTCACCAAACCACCTCCAAACTTAGTGGCATAAAGCAACCTCACTTTATTATTTCCCACCTGAGACGGTTCTTCTCCGCTCCATGTCATTTTGGCTGGGCCCACCCGAAGTTGCCACAGTTTGCACCAGAATAACCAAAATGTTAGGCTTGTTCCTCTCACTCTTTAGCCTATTTGGCAGAAATGCTAAGGGCTCTCTTATCTTCTGGGCCCTCTCTTTCATTTTGTCTCTCCAGGAAGGTAACCTGGAGTTTTTTCATTGTTGTTTGTTTGTTTGTTTTTTTAATATGATGACTCAGGGAAGAGAAAGCTGCCAGACTCTAAAGGTCTAGGCACTGAGATCCACCCAGCATCACTGCAGTCTTGTTCTTTCAGTTCAGTTCAGTCCAGTCGCTCAGGCGTGTCCGACTCTCTGCGACCCCATGAATCGCAGCACGCCAGGCCTCCCTGTCCATCACCATCTCCCGGAGTTCACCCAAACTCACGTCCATCGAGTGCTTGATGCCATCCATCCATCTCATCCTCGGTTGTCCCCTTCTCCTCCTGCCCCCAATCCCTCCCAGCATCAGAGTCTTTTCCAATGAGTCAACTCTTCGCATGAGGTGGCCAAAGTACTGGAGCTTCAGCTTTAGCATCATTCCTTCCAAAGAAATCCCAGGGCTGATCTCCTTCAGAATGGACTGGTTGGATCTCCTTGCAGTCCAAGGGACTCTCTAGAGTCTTCTCCAATACCACAGTTCAAAAGCATCAATTCTTCGTCACTCAGCTTTCTTCACAGTCCAAATCTCCCATCCATATATGACCATAGGAAAAACCATAGCCTTGACGAGACAGACCTTAGTCGGCAA
This sequence comes from Redunca redunca, assembly GCA_006410935.1. Lineage (NCBI taxonomy): Eukaryota > Metazoa > Chordata > Mammalia > Artiodactyla > Bovidae > Redunca > Redunca redunca. The sequence goes on from SJYQ01001940.1 coordinate 664,747, forward strand.
AGTAATGTCTCTGCTTTTGAATATACTATCTAGGTTGGTCATAACTTTTCTTCCAAGGAGTAAGCGTCTTTTAATTTCATGGCTGCAGGCACCATCTGCAGTGATTTAAGGAAAGTGCTCTGTAGGTCACAGAGCAGCTGGGAGGATGGGACAAGGGCGAAAATACAGAGATGCACGAGACCTGGGGACCGATTACAATAACTTACCACACTGCTTCTAAGACAAAAGAAAAAGAGAGGATTAGCCAAGAACAGCCAAACTGTTTCAAAAAACAGTTTGAAGTGAGGAGGGAATTTGAAGTAGTTCAGGCTGAATGATTTCACTCAACATCGACTGAAACCAGCTCATCTCTTAAAGGAGAAGTAGTCGTGAAGAGATTTCTGTGAATCAGAGTAATTCCTTTTTTCTTTTAATATAGGCTAAACCACTCTGGAATTCTGAAATACAGCTGATGTTAGGGTATGCAGTGTGATACAGACTTCATTCAAATAGAAATTGCCATTTTTGTTTTAGTAAAGTATTTTTGAGATGCATATATCATTTGTGCCTTCATATATAATTTTTCATTGTATGTGATTTTATTAAAAATGATATCAAGAACTGTGAAGGGTCTGATGTTTACTGAGATTGCAAGCTAAAGAGTTAGCTTGTCACAGTTTCATGGACGCTGATGGAAGTCAGGAGACTCCAGTGTCACAGTGGAGGACTTCCTCATCCGGAATACCTGCATTCTCCTGGGCTGGTTACCTCAGCCCTCAGCTCCAGTGAGAAGGCCACGTGACATCTGAGCGCACAGTGGGTTGTATTAGAGGAGAGAAGTCTGACCTTAAGGAACTTGACTCTTTTATAATGGGCAGTAGGCATGCTTATTCTTTTTAAGAGGGAAATATCATATTTATTATACAGTACAATGATTGTCCCATGTCATGGGAGGAAATATCATCTGTATTTTCCAAGGCTGTAAGCAAGCCTATACTTTGCTCCAGTGAAAGATGCTATTTCTATCTTCCAGTACCGTTTCTTACACAAAGCATCTTTGAAAACATAGTCCAGAGCAAAGACAGCCAGTGCCTCTGTTTACAGGATTTGTGGAAATGTGGGAGTCCTGTGAGGAATTGTCTCCCAACTAATTTTGAAATATTACTTCATTGTGCAAGAAATGGTCAAAATAAAATCCCAATGAATTTCTACCACGTAAAAATATTTCACAGTAACCTTCAGCACACAGTTGTTTAAAAATATTTTTAAAAATTTAAATTTATGGTGTGTTTATTTTTTATATGTCAGATTTAATATCAACACATTTTTCATGTAGGCAATGTCAGTACAAATAAGGCCCTCTTATTAGGATTCATACTGGAGCCTGGGTGATGTATTGGGATTTTTTAAATAAAAGTTTAAACTATGGTTAGAGGTACATCAGTTATCACCATGGTAGGATTTCCATAGAATGCATTAGTAGAAAATATGGGATAATTGGTAAACACATTTGAAGCTGTGCTGTATTGAAGAAGGAATAAATAAATTCACTGTATACCGTTAAGCAGGTGATAAGTATGAGAGTGTTATAATAGAAGCTGTTATCTATTTAGAACACTGATTTCAGTATTTAGCAGCTTGAGTCTTTGGGGAAATCACAGTCACCAGGATATTGGTGGGCTTATCTTGCAGTGACCACCAATGACCTCCCTAGAATGGTCCTGTGCAAGTGGCCCTGGCTTTATTACCTGGACTCCAGCTCATCTTATTCCCGGTACTACATATAGGGCAGCTAGAGTCTTTTAGGGACAGGGCATATCCAAGCTACAAATACTCCAAAGGATTTGTTCCAGCCCAGGATATGGGGAGGGCACGTCAGAACTTGATGTGAATTTACCTTTTGAATAAAGCATGGCATGATATGAGTCTGATGTAGTCCTGGGGGTAGTCCCTTCCAGTCCAGGGACCTGTTCAAAGCAAGAGAGGAAGTTTATCAGAGTGTCCATGGGATGCATGCAATTGTTGGTGAAGTCTGAGTACCATCCTTGTTAATCATTATGTAGGTTTTATATTTTTCTGTTAATAATAACTTTAAAGACACTAAATATATTTTATCTATAAACAGATGTATATCCTACTGTATATTTAATTTAATTCAGTAGATCATGATGGGGGAAGATTGTTAATTCTGAATCACAGGTAAATAAGTGTGTGAATGAAGATCAGACTCTTAGGAGTGAAGGCAGGACATGAAACAGAATGCAGAATGTTCACTTTCTTACTTCAGGCTCAGAACATAAATATTCATTAAGTTTCTTGTTGTTTTCTCTTAGATTTATATTTGCATTTGTTTTCATTGATTTACTTTAGTTCAAAGTATACAATTTCATTTCAAGGAAGGGACACTAAATCAATTATTTATCTTCTTAATGTTCCAGTTGTGTCTGGTAACTTGATGAAATACACAAGTGCTTTGGAATGTAGCGTTAGTCAATAAGGCCAAAGAGAATAAAGAAAGAAAGAAATGGGAAGAATACACATACCAATATCCACTTCTTTTCCAGCCTTCAACATGCTTTCTTGTTTCTCCTGTGAGGTCTTAACTCCCTCCTAAATACTGGCTGTCTAGACATAGTACTATTTTCATGTCATTTTACTTTGTTAAACATTTACTTCCTTATTAGTGCATGTTCCTTATTAACATGCACTTCCTTTGCTTTTCTATCTACTGTCTTCTTATTCTCTCTTTTTACCCCTTCATATATATTTTTTGAATACCAATTTTTACCACTGGGCATTTAACCCTTTCCAGAGCCAGAGCATTGCTTCTAGAATGACAGGAAATAGCTTTAGAGGAATTAATACAATGTTAGCTCTGTGGAAAAACTCATAATTAATGTTAGAAGATTTCACTTTCCAGATGGAGATCTTTATCATCTAGACCACTCGTAAGCTTTTCCTGGTGGCTCAGATGGTAGAAGAATGTGCCTGCAATGCCAGAGACCCAGGTTTGATCCCTGGGATGGGAAGATCCCCTGGAGAAAGAAATGGAGACCCACTCCAGTATTCTTGCCTGGAGAATTCAATGGACAGAGGAGCCTTGTGGGCTACAGTCCATGGGGTGGCAAAGAGTTGGACGACTTAGCAACTAACTCTTTCACATACTGTCCAGACTAACTCTATGGGGAGATCATCGGAAGGAGCGCTGGGGCCCAGATCCAGACCCCAGATCCCAGATCCATACCAGTACATGTATTCTCCCCACTCAGTTCTTCCATTATTCTCTTAGGCTACATTGACAACTGGTACATTCCAAACTGTTGGAGTCTTTCATCAAGTTACCAGACACGATGAGAACATTAAGAAGATACATAATTGATTTAGCATCCCTTCCTTAAAATGAAATTGGACTTTGTTTTTTTTTTTTAATTTTTATTTTAACGTTAGTTTACTTTACATTACTGTATTGGTTTTGCCAAACATTGACATGAATTCACCACGAGTGTACATGTGTTCCCAATTGGACTTTGAACTAATCTAAATCAACAGTCATGTTCTGAGCCTGGAGTACTGGGCACCCCCAAGCAAATGGTGACAGTGACGTAAAAGTGAGAGGTAAGACCCTCCTTAAAAAACCTGAAGGCTACTTGAACAGTGTTCCCGATCTCTTTTAAAAAGCGTAGCGATTGCTTGGAAAGAGCACCTGGCCATTCAGGTATGCTGACAAACATCAGAAAAACTTTCTGCTGGGCTGACCACGCCAGGATAAAGACTGGGGAGTATCAGCAGAGGGAGCTGAAATAGTAGAATTATAAGCAGAGGAAAAGCTTTAGGAAAGAACAAACCTAATTCAAATGTTGTCACAGTACAGTGAATTACAGGGAAAGCAGTTACTGCGAGAGACTATCCTGGGAGCGCCTAAGGTCCATCTAGTCAAGGCTATGGTTTTTCCTGTGGTCATGTATGGATGTGAGACTTGGACTGTGAAGAAGGCTGAGCGCCGAAGAATTGATGCTTTTGAACTGTGGTGTTGCAGAAGACTCTTGAGAGTCACTTGGACTGCAAGGAGATCCAACCAGTCCATTCTGAAGGAGATCAGCGCTGGGATTTCTTTGAAAGAAATGATCCTAAAGCTGAAACTCCAGTACTTTGGCCACCTCGTGCGAAGAATTGACTCATTGGAAAAGATTTTGATGCTGGGAGGGATGAGGGGCAGGAGGAGAAAGGGACGACAGAGGATGAGATGGCTGGATGGCATCATGGACTCGATGGACATGAATCTGAGTGAACTCCAGGAGTTGGTGATGGACAGGGAGGCCTGGCGTGCTGCGATTCATGGGGTCGCAAAGAGTTGGACCCGACTGAGCGACTGAACTGAACCGATACAGGGAGCGCAAAAATCACATGTGGCCTTTTGAACTAGGAGGACCCCTGACTGCTGGTGTCACGCTATATCTATCTCAAGCAGTTATCACTATGTTACCTTTTTCTTAGGTTGGAAGGCCTTTGGGTCATACAATTATCTTTCCTTGAACACACGTGCCTGTTGGACACCGGGCAGTGAAAAAATGCTCTATTATGATAGGAAGCCATAGCTAGGAGAGCAGGAAGAAGACCCAGAACCTGAAGGTCTGGATACAATTGGGCAAGAAATAACAAAACCGATACCATTTATCGATTGATTGCTACTGGCCAGGCTTAATGCCAGGATGTGGAGAATTTAGACAAGGTGAATTTAGTCTCTGTCCTCAAGTTTATAAAGTCTGATGAAAATTTGCCAGAAACCAGGGAATTCGCAGAGCCTGAAGGTAAACCTGATGCTTCAAGATGCCAGACAAGATAGGACAAAATGCTGGAAAAGAAAGCAGCAGAAGTTTTACTATAGAGATCTTGAAAGAAAGATGCAGACATCAGTCATGTAACATATCAGGGTCTTGCGTAAGTGAGCAAGGAGGACATAGAGGGACAAGGACAGTGGGCTGATCTGGCTGGAGTAGAGAGGGCAGGACCAATAGCAATGCAGGGCCAGAAATGCAGGGCATCATTCACTTACTAGTTGGCTTTTGACAGACGAGCCTTCCCTCCAAAGAGGGCACACTGTGCATGCAAGCATGGTTAGGGCTTGCTCCTGAAAATAAAGGGGAAGAGTATAGCTTTACTACTCCTTCCCTTAATCCTCTCCATTTCTCTTCTCATCCCTTATTTCCCCCTAAGGCTTGAGGCTCATCGTATTTCAGGAACATGCTTACCACCAAAACAGTCACAGACTTGGACTTTACTATTAAGAAGAAGGTCATTCTCTGTTAAGAAGAGAGATAGGAACCAAAGATGACAATTACTGTTGTTCATTCACTCATGTCTGTTTGCAACCCCGTGGACTATACCTCGGCAGGCTCCTCTGTCCTTCACTATCTCCCAGAGTTTGCTCAAATCCATGTACCATAGAGTTGGTGATGCCATCCAACCATCTCATCTTCTGCCACCCCCTTCTCCTGCTGCCCTCAATCTTTCCCAGCATCAGGGTCTTTTCAATCAGTTGGCTCTTTGCATCATGCGGCCAAAGTATTGGAGCTTCAGCTGAAGATGACAGTACAGTACATTTTAGTGTTAATGGGAGGTATATTCAAGTTATGATGGGATCTGAAGATGAAATATCTAATTCCAAGAGAGAAATTTTAGGGAACATTCAAAGAGGAGGTGGCACTTATGCAGGATTTTGAAGGACAATGAGTAGTTTGCCAATTGCATAGTTCCAGGGGTTTGCAGGTCAGTTTGGAGAAGGGAAAGATATACCAGGCAGATACGTACCACCAGGATGCAAAAAGGGATGAAAATGGGTAAGAAATTCAGGACATTACAGAACCCTTGTGTAGGAAAGAAGAGCTAGAGGTAGGAGTGAGGCTTAATAGGCAGGCATGGGGCAGTAAGAAAACGTTTTATCTGTTGAGTTTACTTACATTTGGGGAAACCTGTCCAGTTCATGCCTTTCTATGGGACCTGCCCATCATTCATGACCTTGCTGAAGGTGTGAGTCAGGGTAACCCGTTTGTCTCTGGCTGTCACTGGCCACAACACTTGAGCAAAAGGTGATTGCATGACCCCAGAGGAGCTAAACCATAGAGGAGGCTGAACCCCTCAAATGACAACTGTTCAACTGGGGATCATACGGGTGTGTGGTGGCTACCTGAGCAGACATCACTAAAGGTGAGGCTTTGGCAACCCTTCTCTACCATGTGCTTCCTGAAGTATAGCTCACAGGTCTGCAGAGAGAAACAAGATGATAGAACATGTGCTCAGAGAGAAGCAGAGACATGATTGCACCTGACTTGTGAGCAAGGTTCTTCAGGTGTGATTCCTGCCTCTGCGTGCTATGTGTTACCACTTGGTAACTTTTAATAAATACTCTTTCTTTTAGGGGGGTAGTCAACTTATGTTCTTTGCAAACAAACAACACTAAGACGCATGCCACTCTAAAGAGTCTGGACTTTTATCGTCAGTATGGAGAAAACATGAGAAGTATTAGCAAGGGATAAGACAATTAGATTCATTCAATCTTCATAAAATAACTTGGCTGCAGTGTGGAGAATGATTCAGAGAGGATCAGAAGGACAGAAGATATCAGAAGGACAGGAAAAATGCTAGGGAGCCATGGGAATGATCTGGGCAGTATCTGAGGAATCCTTGGACTAAGGAGAGCACGCTGGGAAAAGAAAATAGAGCTAAGAGATATTTCGAAAGCCCTGATAAAAGGACTCAGGGAATGACTCTTGTCAAGGATCAAGGATACAGAATGGGTGATGAATTCAACTCAGTTCAGTTCAGTCACTCAGTTGTGTCCGATTCTTTGTGACCCCGTGGACTGTAGCATGTCAGGCGTCCCCGTCCTTCACCATCTCCTGGATTCTGCTCCAACTCATGTCCTTCGAGTTGGTGATGCCATCCTACCATCTCATCTTCTGTCGTCCCCTTCTCCTCCTGCCTTCAATCTTTCCCAGCATCAGGGTCTTCTCAAATGAGTCAGTCTTTCACATCAGGTGTCCAAAGATTGGAGTTTCAGCTTCAGCATCAGTCCTTCCAATGAATACTCAGGACTGACTTCCTTTAGGACTGACTGGTTGGATCTCCTTGCAGTCCAAGCGACTCTCCAGAGTCTTCTCCAACACCACAGTTCAAAAGCATCGATTCTTCATCCCTCAGCTTTCTTTATGGTCCAACTCTCACATCCATGCATGACCACTGGAAAAGCCATAGCTTTGTCTATACGAGCCTTGGTTGGTGATGAGTTAGCCTGTGTGAACAGAAGCTTTGCAGTCATGGTAAGGACTTCAGGAGCAGCTAGATTTGTAAGTGAATGAACAAAGAAAAAAGAGATTCGTTTCAGAGACATTGAGGAAAGTGTAAGACATTCCCATAGAATTGTAAGTTCCAAGGAACGTTTTGGGCTTCCAGTTACAGAAAGGAGTTGAAACAGCGGTAGTGAAAGTGATTGCCACTTTCAATATGGCAATAGTGTCAATGGAATAAGGAGTATAAGAAATCTAAAGCTGAACTAAGAAAAACAGCAGTATTCAAGGGACAGACTGAAAAATAAACTGGAAAAAGGTTGGGAATGAGTGACTTTTCATTCATTTCATAAGGATGAAAAGCCAGGAGAGCAGTGGTGAGGGAAAAAATTCGTACAGTTAAAAAGAAAAAGTGTCAGATGGTGCAGTGAAGTCAGTGAACCTAAGACTTGAATGTAGACATGTCAAGGGCCGTGGTGGACTCCATCACAGAGCATGCTGAAATCCAAGGAACAGACTGATGGGCTGGCCCGTGACTGGTTTGAGGTGTCAGAGGGCACAGGGGTACCTACAGGGGTGGGCAGGTATCCACAGGGCCAGGTCAGAAGCAGACTTGCTGTTCATGAAAGTCTGTTAGCAGACGAATGGATAAGAAAGCTGTGGTACATATACACAATGGAGTATTACTCAGCCATTAAAAAGAATACATTTGCATCAGTTCTAATGAGGTGGATGAAACTGGAGCCCATTATACAGAGTGAAATAAGCCAGAAAGAAAAACTCCAATATAGTATACTAACACATATATATGGAATTTAGAAAGATAATGATAACCCTGCATGTGAGACAGCAAAAGAGACACAGATATATGGAACAGTCTTTTGGACTCTGTGGGAGAGGGAGAAGGTGGGATGATTTTGGAGAATGGCATTGAAACATGTATATTATCATATAAGAAATGAAAAAAAAAAAAAGAAATTGCTAGGAATCGATCTGGACTCAGTTGGCTGGAATTAACAGAATGCCCCAATAAAAGTGGCTCATACAATAAGAAAAAAAAAAGAAAGTCTGCTAAGGATCCATTGAACACTATACAACATTGCAAGTCTGGGATTCTTTTCAAACCATAGGCTTCTTTAACTCTGAAGTTTAATGACTTAACTATCCAGGAGCATTTAAGAATTGCATTCTTCCCAGACTTACGAAATGTACAAGGGCAAACCTCCCACTTCGCTAATGAGAGAATCCAATTACTGTCTAACCAAAGTGATTTAATGGCTAAGTAAGATGATTTAAAGAATCTGGAAGAATCATACATGCAAATAAGTAATTTTCTAGAATGTTTATCTACCCCTCCCAGCTGAAGTCACTGCAGACCTAGCTCTAGTCAGTCCTGATGGACCCACACCCTGATGACCTGCTAAGCGGAGTTTGCAGCCCTGGATCTGAGGTACAGTATGGCTGTGGGGTGAGTCTTGGCCACTCTGAATCTCAGCCTCCTACAGGTGCTCCCCAGCTTCGTCTGACTCATATCCCTTAGTATCTAAATCCTCAGTGGATTTTCCTCTCTTTTCTAGACTTGAAGATCACTTGCCACCTGTCACCTAATAACAACTTACTGGACCCTGACCTTGACCTGAAGTGAAGTGAAATCGCTCAGTCGTGTCCGACTCTTTGCGATCCCATGGACTGTAGCCTACCAGGCTCCTCCCTCCATGGGATTCTCCAGGCAAGAATACTGGAGTGGGTTGCCATTTCCTTCTCCAGGGGATCTTCCCAACCCAGGGATTGAACCCAGGTCTCCCGCATGCCAGGCAGACACTTTTAACTGCTGAGCCACTGACCTGAACCAGGCCTGAATTCAGCCTGAGTTTCCCCATCACTCTGGGTCTTCAGCAGGGAACCAGCTGCCACTGCCTCCCCGCTGGGCTGAATTCCCAAGGGCTCAGCCTGCTGATCCCCACTCATTAAAGTGCATGATTTTTAAATCACAGATAAATAGCTACTGTAACAGAAAAGCATTCAGTCTGCTTCTGTATTTTTCCAGAGGCAAAACTGAAGTTGAATTAAGGGAAAGGAGTATTATATTCAAGTCAGATCAGTGGATGCTTCTCTTGGAAACAGGACCCAAATGTCCATATTATGTCAGTGATGGGGGAGAGCAAAGGAGAGATTTTTTTATTGGAAATTTGCTGCTTTGTAGTGAAGACAGTCCTGTGAGGATGTCTGTGAAAGTCTTGCTTCAGCAATAAGAGTCCAGATGAATGTTTTAGGAAGTGCTAAGAAAAATCTCAGATGTGACTGATATCCTGTTGTAATTTGGTTGACAGATAATCTTGTCTATACAGCATTTTCTTTTTCTAAAACAGAATCTGGCATTTTTCCTCTTGTAAAAACAGATATGTCAAATTAAAGAAAGACAAATTGTATTGTCTTGTAAAGTTTTTACATTTGAGATGAGAGAATCAGATGGAAGTATATTATGATGAAGAAAAAAGCTATACAAGTTTAAAATATATTGTTCTGCTGATACGTGTCATTGTAATATAGCTCCAGAACTGATTCTATCCTGGGTATAATTTTATCCTTCTCTACTTCCTCCATCCTTAAAAAAACCCCCAAAACTAAATAAAAAATTGGTCCATAGTTTAATTGGCCTTGGGAACATTTTTGGCTTTAATACTTAAATTTTAGAGTTTTGATTATTTTAAAAATAATAATTGATCATTTTAAGATTTTTGTGAACATTAACTGATTTTAATATGTCTTGAGAAAAACCTATTGCACCAATATTTTAGGGTGCCGGAAGTATTTTCTACTCTGATGAAATATTTAGGTGGTTTCTAGCCAGAGAAGATCAATAAAATAGGGCCAAACCTTTTGTCAATATGTTGAGATTCTTATTCCCAGATCGCAGATGGACGGGAGAAGCTTTGCTCTTCAGAAGCAAGTATTTTACCACTAAAAATAGCTCATAGAATGTGAAGTCACTCAGAAGACCTCCTGAGCATGGGAAAATGAGAGCCCTTGGTTCACTTTCTGTGATAAGAAAATTTCAAAGTACACCAGGGACTGGGGTGGGACATCAGACTGGACTCTCATTCTTCCCCAGAGGCGCTTATTTCGGGAATGCTTACAGATGATGAAAGCATGTTTGTACAGTAAACACCCGGAAAGAAACTACAGTGTGTCAGTGGCAGTAGAGACAAAGTCAGGGCTGCGTTAGGGGAGAAATCAGATTAGAAACTTCATTAGACTTTCAGATGCCTGGCGGGGGGCCTGAGGTTTGGGGAGGTCGGGGACAGTGAGAAAACCAACAGCTGCTGGAATCGGTGCTAATCGAGTGGCTGGGTCTGGTAGGCGATTTGAGCAGTTGGAAAGACTTCAGAATGTGCTTTCTCCTTTTCCGATCTCTCATTAAGCCCTTGCCTATCCCAGAATGGGACGTGCCCACTTGGAAATTATTTTAAGGCTAATTGCTCTTAGGGGACGTGCGGCTGTGGCCATGTTTCTGTAGCCCTCCCCCTTCAAACTGACGTCACCCTTTCCTCTGGTGTCCATAAAGCACCCGCCCCCACACGCACCCCACCCCTAGAGACAGAGATAGAGGTCAGGCCTGGAGCTGTGTGTGAGCAGCCTTACAGCAGGGAGGGGCCGGCGCTCACCTCCTTGTCCTCCCATCTCAGACCACAGGTGGGCAGCGGAGCCCAGCACTAAGGGAGACAGGATGGGGTGGGCGAGGGTCAGCATTGGCTTCCTCAGTCTCAGCTGTCTCCATCAGATGTGCATTCACTTCCTTCCTCACACCCTTGACCTCAGCAGACAGGACCCGTAGTAGGCACTGAGACTGCCTCCGGCTCTTAGCACAGGGCCCTGAACGGGTCTAAACTGTTACTGCTGCTGGGGACAGCAGAATCAGACAGCCCGTGAGCTCTAGCTCTGCTAACCGGACGACCAAAAACTCCATTTGATGTAATTCTGGGGAGAGAGAGGGAGTGTACAGGGACTTCCCTGGTGACTCAGTGATAAAGAATCCGCCTGCAAAGCAGGAGACACAGGTGATGCAGGTTTGATCCCTGGATTGGGAAGGTACCCTGAGGGAGGAAATGGCAACCCGCTCTAGTACTCTTGCCTGGAAAATTGCATGGACAGAGGAGCCTGGCGGACTACGGTCCATGGGGTGGCAAAGAGTCAGACACAACTCAACAAACACAGTTCAGTTCAGTCACCCAGTTGTGTTTGACTCTTTGTGACCCCCATGGACTGCAGCACGCCAGGCCTCCCTGTCCATCACCAACTCCCGGAGCTTGCTCACGCTCATGTCCATTGAGTCGGTGATGCCATCCAGCTATCTCATCCTCTTGTCCCCTTTTCCTCCCACCTTCAATCTTTCTCAGCATCAGGGTCTTTTCCAATGTGTCAGTTCTTCATATCAGGTAGCCAAAGTATTGGAGTTTCAGCTTCAATATCAGTCCTTCCAATAAATATTCAGGACTGATTTCCTTTAGATGGACTGGTTGGATCTCCTTGCTGTCCAAGGGACTCTCAAGAGTTTTCTCCAACATCACAGTTCAAAAGCATCAATTCTTCAGTGCTCAGCTTTCCTTATAGTCCAACTCTCACATTCATACATGACTGCTGGGAAAACAATAACTTTGACTAGACACACCTTTGTCAGCAAAGTAATGTCTGCTTTGTAATACGCTGTCTAGGTTGGTCATAGCTTTCTTTCAAGGAGTAAGCGTCTTTTAATTTCGTGGCTGCAGTCACCATCTGCAGTGATTTTGGAGCCCCCCTCAAATAGTCCAACCCTATTTCCACTGCTTCCTCATCTATTTGCCATGAAGTGATGGGGCTGGATGCCATGACCTTCGTTTTCTGAATGTTGAGCTTTAAGCCACCTTTTTCACTCTCCTCTTTCACTTTCATCAAGAGGCTCTTCAATTCTTCTTCGCTTTCCGCCATAAGAGTGGTGTTATCTGCATATCTGAGGTTATTGATATTTCTCCCGGTAATCTTGATTCTAGCTTGTGCTTCATCCAGCCTGGCATTTTGTATGATGTACTCTACATATAAGTTAAATAAGCAGGGTGACAATATACAGCCTTGATGTACTCCTTTCCCAATTTGGAACCAGTCTGTTGTTTCATGTCCAGTTCTAACTGTTGCTTCTTGACCTGCATACAAATTTCTCAGGAGGCAGGCAAGGTGGGTCTGGTGTTCCCATCTCTTTAAGAATTTTCCACAGTTTGTTGTGATTCACACAAATACTTTGGCATAGACAATAAAGCAGAAGTAAATATTTTTCTTGCTTTTTCGATGATCCAGTAGATGTTGCAATTTGATCTCTGATTCCTCTACCTTTTTAAAATCCAGCTTGAACATCTGGAAGTTCTTGGTTCGTGTACTATTGAAGCCTCACTTGGAGAATTTTGAGCATTACTTTGCTAGCATGTGAGATGAGTGCAATTGTGTGGTAGTTTGAACATTTTGGCACTGCCTTTCTTTGGAATTGGAATGAAAACTGAATTTTCCAGTCCTATGGCCACTGCTGAGTTTTCCAAATTTGCTGGCATATTGAGTGCAGCACTTTCACAGCATCATCTTTTAGGACTTGAAATAGCTCAGCTGGAGTTGTATCACTTCCACTAGCTTTGTTAGTGGTGATGCTTCCTAAGGCTCACTTGACTTCACATTCCAGGATGTCTGGCTTTAGGTGAGTGATCACACCATTGTGATTATCTGGGTCATGAAGATCCGTTTTGAACAGTTCTTCTGTGTATTCTTGTCACCTCTTCTTAATATCTTCTGCTTCTGTTAGGTCCATACCATTTCTGTCCTTTACTGTGCTCATCTTTGCATGAAATGTTCCCTTGGTATCTCTAATTTTCTTGAAGAAATCTCTAGTCTTTCCCATTCTATTATTTTTCTCTATTTCTTTCTACTGATCACTGAGGAAAGCTTTCTTATCTCTCCTTGCTATTCTTTGGAGCTCTGCATTCAAATGGGTATATCTTTCTTTTTCTCCTTTGCCTTTAGCTTCTTTTCTTTTTTGCAGCTATTTGTAAGGCCTCCTCAGACACCCATTTTCCCTTTTTGTGTTTCTTTTTCTTGGGGATGATCTTGATCTGTGGGGAGCACACACAGGGAGTTATTAAATATGAATTTCACTTTTCATGTAAACATCCTATTAGTTTTAGTCCCCTGTAGTTGTAGCCTACAGAAAATCAAGTGTGGCTTTATTCAATGGTTATACTTCTAAAGAAGGACAGTTCTAGCAAGGAAATATTCCCTGCTGATGCCTCTTGTCTAGAATGTATTAATAGTGCTTTGGGTCCTTAGAACATACATAACTGTAGATATAACCTTGTTTCATTCCTAACAGCAACAATATGATCTGATGGCTTATACCTTTATAGAAAGAGTAGGTCAGCCCTGGTTTGAGATCCTGCCACTTCTACTTGTAAGATATTGGTCCTTGGACAGTCAACAGCTGTGAGCCTCATTGCCCCTCTCTATAAGAACAGGAGTAGTAACACCACTCAGAAATTTTATTGGAAATAATATAATATACATATTATATCTACCACCTTGATTAATAAGTGGTATGTATAATTAATTATTACTAATTAAAATCTCAGATACTCTTATATTTTATGTACTCCTGGTCATCATTAAAGAGGCAGCGTGCATTGCCCTAGTTCCTGATCTTTTTATATCCTC